>CAXKVY010004852.1:0-26215 GCA_964058915.1 Tetropium fuscum
TCATATTGTGCCATAGTTGCTTGGGATATGTATTGTAGAATTGTTTCCATGTCATGCTCAGGAACATTTTTTAGTCTGTATAGCTTGCAGATAGTATTGCGGCAACCAGGGTAAGGTGCTTGCACGTTGGTGTTTCTGCCTAGATGGGGATGAAAGTAAACTTGAGTTAGGTTTAGAAGTGATTTGGCTTTTTAAGTTTTAAAAACAAAGGGAACCATGATTGAGTTGACCACCAGGGTACTACAACAATGCCCTCTGCTTTGTCTTGTGTTATTTTGTGGAATGCTCTGAGTAGTATGCCAAAAGAGTCAAAAATATAAAAGAACATATTACTCCAGTCTAAAGTAAACTCATCGACTGCGGTAACTGTAACTAATTTCCGGGTGCCGAAAATTTCAACAATTTTATTGAAAGATTGTTTATATAGGCTCCAGTCCATTTCAGTCGGCAAAATGCGTGATTCATAATCTGCCCTCCAGATATTCTGAGAGCTAATATATGAAGCAACTAAGAATAAATTTTTGAATTCGCAATACTGTCATATTTCTTTTGCGAGGTCATGTAAACTTTTATGTTGAACCCTACCCATTAGGTTTATTTACGCCAATGCAGTAGTATTGTTTTGCAATTATTAGCAAAACATTTAAGACCGAAAAGAAAGACTTTAAGCTCTAAATAATTGATATGTTTTCTACTATCTTCCTCGACACACCAGCCATGTGTATTACGTTCCTGTGCGCATGCGCCCCATCCTGCAAGTGACAAATCAGTAAATATCTCCAAAGCAAAGGTGTCCGTTTTAATGTTCTTAAACGTGGTAAAAATTGACGACTTCCACCAGTGTAAATCTGGAATGACTTCTTTTGAAAAAGTCATTTTTTAATCGAAACTCATATTGTGCCGCAATAAGTTAAGTGTTTTTCCCTTTCAAATACATTTGTGTGTAACTAACCGTATTTAACGGCTGGGCAGGCCGAAATTATTACGCCTATAAAACTAGCCCACTGCCTAATACAGCAAATTTTTATCTTGGGAAATGAATTAACCAACTTATTTATTTTAACTCACTTATTAACGGGATGAGATAGATAACTCACGGCTGTTAAATAGGAAACCCAAAAATTTTTGTTGTTGACGGGTGTAAGTTACTCTTATCGGTGTTTATAATAAACCCGAGAGTGAGCGAATAATTTACAGGCTTTCTGAGTATTTTGATGGCACTCGTCGACTGTGTTGCCGATTATTAAAAAGCCATCTAAATAAGCTACACAGAGAACGCCCACATTTCTTAGATGAATTATGAGGCTTTGTCAATTTCGTGAAAATGAAAGGTGCCGCCGAAAAGCCGAAAGGTAACCAAGTAAATTCATACGTGATCTCTTTAAAAATAAACCGTAAATATTTTCGATGGGACATATCAAGAGGTATTAGAAAATATGTATCTTTTAGATATGTAAATATGTATCTTTTCGAGTCACTGTTCTGAAATATTGCATTTTAAAATGGGGCGTGTTAACAAAAGTTTTTAACCTTTTAAGGTTTAGAGTGAAACGTCGACTTATCTGCCAGTCGACTTATCTGCCAAAAAATAAGACGATATAAATTGATGTGACCGATTATCATAACATTTACGTACCGCTCCCAGCCTCTGAAAATTATTTATCTCTTTGGTAAACAAATAATTTTTCTTAGTACCCCGTTTTCGGGTTGGTGGTAGTTCAAACACGGTTTGGTAGAAAATGTTATTTTGAAACCTTTGACCCATGATAGAATTACCGCATTGGATGTTATTTGTTTCCAAGCTGGTAGAAAACTTTTTATTTCTGTTTCCTGTTCTGCTGTTGAAAATCCCTCGAGGGTCGGTAGGCCACTCGATGTTTCACCTCCCTTGTTTTTACGTTTTGGTCTCTATGTAATTTTGGAGAGGCATAAATGTTTATTATTATATTCCATATATTTTGGAGTACTGCAGACATTAATTTTAAAAAAATGGAAACTTCCTAATTATTAGTATTACAAGGTCATGTACGTTAGTTCGTTTAATTAATTTATTACACGGAAGCGACCCAACCGTTCAGCCAAAATACCTAATTTGTGCAGGAAAAAAATATTTATAAGCAATGTAGCAAAGATATTACACGCATTTTGGGTGAAGTAAAAAATTAACGTACTACATGTTATATGTATATGTTATGCGTCGCCAGCTTTCAAGCTAGGGGGGGGCTCTCAAAACGTTTGCAAACCGCAAAAATTATGAACATTTTCAGGGTCACACGCTTTCCTGGTATTTCATAAATTCAAGGAAAAATCTATTTGAACAAAAATATAAACTTTCACAAAAATTTATTTTTGGAATCGAGAACTTTTTGAAGGAAACGACGGTAAATTAGTATGTTTGTTTAGGGCTCTAGACTTTAGAGGGGGGGGGTGTGCTGCTTCCTGCCCCCTTTCCTGACGATGCCCATGGATACTCATACCACAACAAAATATTTCGCTTACCTGCTTCATATATATATATTTCTGAATATAGATATAATATATAGATATATTATTTCTGAATATCTTCAGGAATGTTGGGATGAATGTAATTTTTCCTTGAAAGACATACTTCCCGAATATAATTATTACATTCCTCCATACAATACACAACGAATGCGATACGCTTCCAAAAATACCTCCACTACCTCCAAAAATATGGATATTACCTACGTAAAAATGGGTCTGAACCTTTTTCGTAGAGATTTTACTTATCTTTAATTTTGATAGTAATTTTTTTTCGTAGGACCGCGAAAAAATATGACTTACGACTATTAGTATGGCTAAAAGAGGCCTATTATGAACCTGATCTTTTACCCGATATAAAACGACATTAATCTATTTGACGCATGACGCCTGACCTGTTACCAAATTACAACTTTTGAAAAATAATATGCAATAAAATACCATTCAATCTCTTTTTGAAAGTTATTTCAGGTATCCTGAATCCATCTAATATAATCCTGCAATGCCAATAGTTTTCTATTTCTCTAAAACCCTACACTATAAGTTTCACAGCTGCCACTCAGGAACCTAAATGACTGGCCAAATGTCCCCCGCCATTAAACACCTAGCTAGTCCATTTTTTATTCGCCAGGCCATCAAGTTAAACGTTAAGCTACCTCATATTTTTCGCATGTGCTACAAAAAACTTCACAAAGGGTTAGCCGGCATAATTTATGGGGCAGCTTACGGGATATTGTCGTTTTAGTTCTGCCTAATGAGCTGTGGTAATCGTGTTTTAAGGCATTCCTGTTATTTGAGTTGTAGATTAGAATGTAAATCGCTTAAAAGCCGACATAGCTGTAGCTATGATATTTCTTGCGTTTTGACTTTTGTCTCAAAAAAAATTAGTGAGCTATTAATAAACTACCATCGTAAAGCACGAAATAACAGAATGCGCAATTGTTTGCTCAATTACGTATTTTCCAAAATTTGTTTACTCCTTACAAGTGTTACCTACCGATTACAGTTTATAATACATATATACTTACACAGTGGCGCAGCAAGAAAATATTATTGTTTCAAATAAATTCACTGAGGGGTTATTATCTGGTGAAATAGTCAAGTAAGCTGTTGTCAAAGAAAGTCATTATGAGAAGTATTGCCGTTGTTCTTGTTTTCTCTAATCTATAGAGAGTTACTATAATGGACTTTAATAAAAGAATGACAATTTTATTTAATTGAATAAAACAATTATAAATATAATTAAACATGAATATAATCATCCGTCTCCATTTAATCTCATTGGAAGAAAATTTGTGCCAATTAAATAATCGTCAATGACACTAAGCCACACATTTAATGAAAACTGTTGTTGAAATCTAGCCTCAAAAATATCATGTGGATTCTCTTCAGCACATATGAGATTATTATGGGAATTCCTAATATATTCCATTGAAAAGTTAGCCTCATCAGTAAACAAAATACGAGATAAAAACTATGGAACTTGGGTGATCATTTGAATTATTCATTGACAAAAAACTAGACGAGGTAGAAAGTCTCGAGGTAAGAGCGCTTGTCCTCGTTGGTTATTGTACGGATACAACTGCTGTTCTTTTAAATTTCTAAATACCGTGGAATAACTTACATTTAATATATCGGTAATTTTTCTTGTACTTGTTTCAGAAAATTCTTCTTTTAAATTAACAATGTACGTCCGCAATCGCCAGTTCTTTAAAAAAAATCATTTTATCTTAGACGTTGATGAATACGTGTGAATATGCCATGATGAGGTAATGTTCGTTCTGGATTTAACTGAGTGTAAAGTTTCTAATGCATTTCCATCAGAACGATCATATAGAAAATGCATATCTGCCATTTCGGCATTTGTATAGTTTACCATTTTTACAAGCTGTACCTATTTATTTTAACTGTAAAATTGCGATAAATTAACAAAATTATACATAAATGTCACAATGACTTAAATACTTGTCATAATGACTTTATTTGACAAGAGCCTACTTGACTGGTTCATCGAATAACAACCCCTCAATGAATTTATTTGAAAGGCAATGTGAGAATAATTTTATTTTTTGTGGGCAAAATCTCGCAATATCTAGAAGAAAACTCAAGAAACAAAAATGTGACAGATTGAAGCTATATTTGCACTTCAAATTTTAGAACAATAAAGAAATATCGACGGCGTTAAATAGTTCTAAAGAAAAATATTATAGGTTCGTTTTTTACCGCCTTCTAACAATGTCTTAGGGGTAACAAAAATTATCACCAACTTCCATTTTTTAGTGAAAGTTGTTCGCCAAATTTCATTTAGCTGGCAAACGAATAAAAGCCAATGAGCCGATGTGACACGGCCGAAGAATATGTAAAATGGATCCGTAATATTTAAAGGGGAAACTTATTCCGCATCACATTCACCATCCAATTGTTTTATGATATGACGAGAGGTATATAGTGTGGTCAATTTTTTGTTGTAGTACATGACAACGTCATAATATGATGGGCGATGTATATAAAATGATTTGTTTTTCCTTAAATTCCTGGAAATCGGTTATACTCGACAACGTTGTTAAAAATTCGGTAGCAGGTGTGAAAAAATCGATATAATGAGGGTTTTTTTGCTCCGGTTTTTATGTGTCATATTTCGATGTTGCAGACTATACTATACATGTCAGTATCTTAAAACGTAACATATAAGATATTTCAGATGGGGTTGTGTACTTTTCTACTTATACTTGCGAGCTTATAATAACGCATAAATAAACTAAATCAAAGATCATATTAAACATTGTTAGAAATATTTCAATCAATATTATATAGAAAAATCAATAATTTTTCTATAATTTGTATAGCTTAGCAATTCTTAAATTTGTATGCAAATATATTTTTCCATATTGATATTTGATGATACTACATTTACATTTTGATAGCATTTAGTGGTATTGTATAAATATTCATGGCAAATATTATATATGCATTCATACTGTATATACATACATTTGTTACATATCGTGCGAGATACTCATATATTAGGTATAGCCCAATTTAAAAATATTTACCTTATTTTTGTTGCCTATTTCCTTCCTTATATTTGGTAGAACCTTTCTCAGTTTGATACACTCAATTCTAAATAAATATGCGCCCAAATTGTCAACAGATAATAATTATAATATATTATGTTTAATCCACCTACAGGCCTACAACCAACTGTCGGAGGACTATGTTTCTATAAACTTATATCCTGTTCTGTGATTCCAGGTTGGGGCAAATGGAGCGAGTGGTCCTCCTGCAGCGTGTCCTGTTCATCCGGAATTCAACAGCGCACCCGCCGCTGTCGCCTAGTCAAGTGTCCTGGCTTCAACATTGAACAACGACATTGTAATCTATTTGGGTAAGCCTGTTTTATACTTAATGCTGTTTCAAGTGAGCCCTTTTGGCCCTCGACCTTTTCGGCGTTTGCTGTCCTATCATAAAAGCCGGAAATCCCGGCTGGAAGTTGCCTTTGCACAGCACCGGGTGAAACATACAAATGCAGGACTTCAAAGTAGCCCCGAGGAAGTTGACTTTTCTACAACATACTATCTTAAAACAGTAATATGTAATTTTAGAACAAAAAGTAAAAGGCAAGTAAGTTTCGTTTATTTGTGTAATTTGTCCTCTGCCAAATGGATCGTGAAAAGTAAAAATATTTAACTGCTTATCTAACTCACTTAAAAGTCGTCACCTAAAATAGTTAAATATTTTAGGTGACGACTTGAAAGTTGTACAACTTCTAAGTGGTTCGTTCAGATATGTAACTGGTAAGTGTGTCTTCCTTATTACTCATCTGCAATATATATATATATATATATATATATATATATATATATATATATATATATATATATATATATATATATATATATATATATATATATATATATATATATATATATATATTGGGCTATTGAGCACACATGGCGGCGAGATGCCTAGCCGTGTAGTGCAGTACACGGCTAGGCATCCATCACGCCGCCATGTGTGCTCGATAGCACAATATATATATATATATATATATATATATATATATATATATATATATATATATATATATATATATATATATATATATATATATATATATATATATATATATATATATATATATATATATATATATATATATATATATATATATATATATATATATATATATATATATATATATATATATATATATATATATATATATATATATATATATATATATATATATATATATATATATATATATATATATATATATATATATATATATATATAATTTATATATATATATATATATATATATATATATATATATATATATATATATATATATATATATATATATATATATAATTTATATATATATATATAATTTATATATATATATATATATATATATATATATATATATATATATATATATATATATATATATATATATATAATTTATATATATATATATATATATATATATATATATATATATATATATATATATATATATATATATATATATATATATATATATAATTATATATATATATATATATATATATATATATATATATATATATATATATATATATATATATATATATATATATATATATGCATATATGCAGCATCTAGAGCTGTGACCTTGAACTCTCCTTGGTAAGTGGAGGACTCCTACATGCTAGCTAGACCATACAAGTGTAAACGGCCTAAGCTTTACTGCAATTAGCATCCTGCAGAGCGGTCTATGGTGCTTAGGCGATACACACGTTTATGCGAACCCGCGGTGTACGCGAGGCAGCAGTCCGTGTGCTATTGAGCACACATGGCGATGCCTAGCCATGTCCTCCACACCAATGTGCCCATAATAGCCTAGCACTCGCCTACAGCACCTAGAGCTATGACCTTGAACTCTACATGGTACGTCGAGGCCTCCTACACGATAGCTAGGCTGTACAAGAGTAAACGGCCTAAGTCTTATTGCAATTAGCATCCTGTAGAACGGTCAAATGGAGCCCCGGCATTGCACACGTTTATGCGAACCTGAATTGTACACGTAGTAGCAGTCCGTAGGCTATTGAGCATATTTGGCGATGCCTAGCCGTGTCCTGCACCACACCAATGTGACAATCATAGCATAGCTCTCGTCTACAGCACCTAGAGCGATGACCTCGAACTCTCCTTGGTACGTGGAGGCCTCCTACACGCTAGCTAGGCCTTCTACACGCTAGCTAGGCCTTATAAGAGTAAACGGTCTAAATTTTACTGCAAATAGCATCCAGCAGATCGGTCAAATGGTGCCCAGAAGATTCTCATGTTGATGCAAACCCGCGTTGTACACGAAGCAGCAATCTATAGGCTATTGCGCGTACTTGGAGATGCCTAGCCGTGCCCTGCACCACGCGAATGTGCCTATAATATTTTTTAAATTAATTTAAATATCTGTAAATTAGGGTTGTGACGGGCGCACTCGCCATTTTCTCTGATATATCTGGTGAATTCCCCGGTATATCTTCGGAATTCATGGTCCAATGCCAATAAAACTAAAACGTGACCCACTTGAAAATACCCTTTTTCCAACAAAAAGAGAATTTTTAAAATTGATTTATAAATGACGGAGTTCTGCAGTAACAACATAAAAAAAACATACAACTGAATTGAGAACCTCCTTTTCTTGAAATCGGTTAAAAAATAAATATTTATAATAGCAATTTGAACACCCATTTGATCTTGAGACTGAGTAACCTCACACAGCCTGGAATTAAGTTGGCAGCATTATTTGTCACAACCAGAGATATGGAATCTATCTCTGGTCAGAAGGGCTAAATAGCCCATGCCCACAGTTGCGTTGTGCGTTCCTCTACGAATTGTGTTTTAAATAGTCGAGGAAATAAAGCAAAGAACTGTCGATTTTATAAACAGTAAGATGGATCTTTATTCGGTTTTTGTGCTTCCGATTCGTGAGAGCGCCTACATACTCTGTGAACTAAATTGATCAATACAGTTTGCATTTTTACGTAAAGAAATATGCATTTTAGAAGTGCATCTCGCATTTTAGAAGTATGCATTTTATGTTAGAAGCTCTTTTTGGAAGTGCAAAAAATGTACAACTCGGTAAATATTGATGGAGATGAGAGTCCAGTTTTACTACTCGGGGGTTTTTCGGGGCGCGGAATATGAACATCATGCCGGAAACTGTGCCCAAGGTGGACAGTGGACGTTGATACTGTCCACCCTGGGCATCAGGTACTTCGGAGAGCGTTGCCGTCGTAATGTCCGTGTTCAGCGAACCCAAAAATCTCCGAATAGCAAAATGGACTCATTTCCATCAATATTTACCAAGTTGTAAATTTTTTATTCATTGTCTCTTCGAGATGCGCTTCTAAAATGCATATTTGTTTGCAAAAATGCATTTTCTCAAAATGCATTGATCAATTTAGTTCACAAAGTTTATAGACGCTCTACCAATCGAACGAACAAAGCCGCATTAAATACTTCTCAGTGCTTAAAAAACGATAATTAAGCCGTTTTTAGTGCTTTATTTCCTCGTCAGTCGAGGAAATTAAGAAAATTAGCCAAAAGTAGCCCTGAAAGTAGCAGGGTGGACGAGTTTTACATGTCTAATTTAGATTATTTATAAGCAGATGTCAAGTGTCAACAAAGTCAATTTCAACGTCCACTGTCAAAAGCAGGACAACAACTTCGGAACATAGTACTAATACACCGTTGTGTCATATTCAAGGTCGTAGGCTCTGTGACATCACTACGGAATTTTATGGGACGTCGCGCATAACCTCGCGCTTTATTTCCGCATTTATGAATTTTTTTTCAATAGAAACGTGCTCAAAAATAAATAAAAAAATTACGGCGGATTTTTTTTTATAAAACACATAAAGCAGTAAAAAAATTTGTGAAAAGGCCCATTATCACTTTTTTATTTTTTTTTATTTTTCTGGAGAATTAAATTACCTCTCCACCTAAAATATTGTGACGTCAGACCATATCAGACGATATCAGAGTGATACCAGACGTCAAACGTCAGAAATAATTACAAATTATTTTAATAGCTGTAGGTATTATATTAGTTTGTTAATGAACTCAATGCAAAAATACAATACAACAATACGTACAAACAGAATACATACAGTGCTAACATACATAATTTTTTTCTGTCTGATGAAAATTGAAGAATTTAATTTTGACCCTATCAAACCAAATATACTCTTCGATTCGCATCAGCAAAGAATACCTCTAGTAACAGATAAAATCCATATTACTATTTCTAAGAATTCAGTTTTTTATTAATAATTTAATGGCGCCTACTTCAGAAGCTTCTTTATCAAATTATTTGTGCGTTTCATCTTGCCTTTCAACATTATGCTCGCATTCCATCAACTTTATTTCTGTGAATATCTAGCGGCATTAGACCTTCTTGGACAATTAGTTTTATATTTTTCGAGTTATTCGCGATTGAAAACGTGTTAAAAATGCATCCTGAAGAGGGTTGGAACCTTTGATGTGAAACTGAGACTCACGTGGTATTCCACAAACAACAAAACACTGAACACTATACTTGATGCGCGTTTCGCCAACCAAGTTGGCATCATAATTAAAACTAAACTAACAGTAAGAGCGTATCATATTTATAGCTAAATTATTGTTCACGGTTCAATGAACCATGACCGACTAACCAGAAGGGCGGGTTATTAGGGATAGGCCCTTTGTCACAGTGCATACTATTTATACATTTGTTAATTTCTAAACTTTCAAAACCATCCAGTTGCCTACTGTTTTTGACATTCCTAATTAATCTTAAGTTACTAATGCCTGTCATAGTATTGTTGCTAAAAGTATGTTGAGCAATGCTAGATTTTTATGTTCCGTATTTCAGATGGGCCATGTGCTCCTTAAATCTGGTTTGAAAGGATCGCCTGGTTTGTCTAATATACTTTTTATTACAGTCTTTACAGCTAATTTCATAAATCCCCGACCTTTCGTATATTTATTTTATCCTTTGGATTACCTAAAATATATTGTATTTTATTCCCGGATGAATGAACAACTGTTAGTCCTATATCTCCTATATCTTTATCGTCCTATATCTTTAAAAATTCTGCTAAGACCATCATTGGTAAGACTAGTTTCATATGGGGTTGCTATATAGTTGGACTTGTTTGACTTGTTGTTTGTTGCGAAGGGTTTCATCATTTTATCAACTAGTCCTGTACAATATCCATTAATCACAGCGATATCTTTGATTAATGATTTATATTTTTCAAACCACTCCTTATTAGGAGGGAAACTTAAAAGACGGTGAATTAGAAAGTTGAAGGTTGTCATTTTGTTTTGAACGCAATGGATAGAGTCATTGGGTATAATATATATATGAGAATTGGTATCTTTTCGGTATATATCAAATTCTAACTTATTTTCTGTAATCCTAATAGCCTGTGCAGTAGAATCTTTTAGAGTAGAGTTTTTGACCCTGTGCTGACTTGGAGGGAATCCAGACCGCAAAATTTTCGGACTTTTTTAGTTTTTCGCTTATAACTTCTGGAATCTGGAATCTGGAATTTGTCCGGAGTGCAGATCAGAGATCCGCTGCACTTAGGCCCCATTGGGCCCCTTGTGCTTCCTCCGGGAGGGAAATGTCTCCCTGGGCCATCGACCAGCCCAATGTTGTACAAAAGGTGATGATGTTGCCCAGGGGCATTTCCCTCAAATTGGCCATAGAAGGCCAACGTTCCCCCAATATGGATTCTCTGGTCAATGACACGGCGCGGCGGGACATTCGCAAAGTACATGCTCGATCGTTTCATCTTCTTGTTCACATCCTCTGCAGATAGGTGTGTCAGTTTGCCTCATGTTATAGAGGTGTTTCCTTACCCGGCAGTGTCCGGTTAGGATTCCTGTAACAAATCGCAGTTTACCCCTGGACAATGCCAGATAGTTCCTCGCCGTCTCTTCGCTGGGATATCTCAAGAGATTTCTGGCCAGCTGACAGTTACTTGTTTCATCCCATAACGTCTTAAATTTTTTGTGGGTGTTTTCCTTTATTAATTGGAGTTTCGCTGCAACTGGTAGTGTACTTGGTGACATTCCCATGTTGATCCTTTAGTTATTTTATAATTTTTCAGGGCCAGTAGTGATTGTCTACTATCTGTGCAGATTCTTATTGTCTTGCCCGTTATTTCTCTGCGAGCAATCTCTTGTGCGGCTATGGTTATACCAGCGAGTTCTGTTTGTACTACACTGGAATTTTTATCCATAGTCCAGTTGCATCGGAGTCGCAGATTCCTGGAATATATACCACAGCCTGCTCCATCCTTTTTCTTTGATCCGTCCGTGAAGACATAGTTTACACCTTCAGCGCCGGCCTCGTTTTCACCAGTAGTATGTATGGTGTAAGGTTTGTCAAAGACAAGCCGAGGCGGAATACCATCTGCACATGCCTGTAAAAGGGGCATCTTTCTGACAGCCTCAGTCCACAGGCGGCTTCTGGTTTGGCCACAGCTTGCGTTTGGTAGTATGCCAACGGATTTGAGGCGAGTCATGGTAGTCAGAGCCACTTCTTCTAGATATAGGTCTAGCGGTGGAAGATACAACATTATCTCCATTGCTCTCGTTGGTGTTGTTCGCATGGCTCCGGTTATGCTCAGACAGGCAACTCTTTGTACCTGGCATAGCTTGAGTTTTGCTGTTATTTGTTGACTATTGGGCCACCAGACAACAGCTCCATAGGCCAACATTGGTCTTATGATAGCAGTGTAAATCCACAAGACCACCCTGGGTTTCATTCCCCAGGTTTTCCCTACGGTCCTGCGACACTGCTCGTATGATATGTAGGCCTTATTTATTCTTCTTTCGAGGTGAAGATTCCAGTTTAATTTAGCATCGAAAGTTACTCCCAAGTATTTCACCTGTGGTGCAAAATTTAGTGCTGTGTTTAGGAGAACAGGTGCTCTCATTGGCTCGAGTTTTCTTTTCCTTGTAAAGAGTACCATTTCCGTCTTCCTGGGGTTGACGGATAGGGAAAACTCCTCACACCAATTTTCAATTATTCTTAGGGCCATCTGCATTCTCTGACAGAGGGCTCCTTCGAATTTTCCATTAAGCAGTATCGTTAGGTCATCTGCGTATGCAATTGTGTAGAATCCTTCCACATTGAGGTGGTTTAGGAGGCTGTCAAGAACCAGATTCCATAGCAGTGGTAATAAAACACCTCCCTGCGGACAGCCTTTTCCAACCAGTCCTCTTATGACAGTGTCTCCTGCACTGATTTGTACTGATCTTTTAGAGAGCATGTTGGATATCCAGTTGCTCACAATATGAGGAACATTCCTATATGATAGGGCCGCTGTAATTTTATGAAAGGTGGTTTTGTCAAACGCACCTTCTATATCTATGAAGACACCCAGGGTGGATTCCTTATGATCCAGGGATTTCTCAATCCGACTTGCTACCATATGGAGGGCAGTATCGGTGGATTTTCCTGGCCAAAAAATAATGAAAATAAGTAAATACGTTTATTTTGACAAATACTATGAACGAGTATAATACTAACCTCGTTGGGTTAGGATCAGGCCCCAAGCAGATGGTAACTTTTGTTGGCTCCTTTTTATCCCCAGCCATGTTTGTACTCGCAGGTATGTCCTGAGTGTTCCTTGACGGCATTTCTTGTAGGTGGCAATCTGGCAAGATAAAATTTCGATTTTGTCATAGCGTTTGATGAAAATGCTTGATACCGAAGATCCTCCAAATTACGTGAGTTGGTGGACCCACCGTACATTTCACCAGAAACTTCTCTTCTGCTTCAGAAATTTGGTGTTGTGTTGCCTCAGGGTCTTTGAAAACACCAACTTTTTCTGAGAGCCAAGGATTTTTCTCATAAATCTGCATTACCTTCTTCTTCCCAATTCCGAAGGGCGCTGAAGTGAAGTCCAAAAATCTGCATTTATCTGCTATTTTTGCTAAATTGAGAAATTTGTGATATATTTGACACACTGTATATCGGTAAATATTATGTGAAAAATAGTTTTGAATAGTGATGTTTGAATGAAATGTAATGTTCTTTAATTTGGTAACTAGGTGGATTCCGCTAAAAACGCGTGGTTTAGATGTTATAAGCACAAAACTGAAAAAAGTCCTAAAATGGGTGGTTGCGGTTTTTGGGCTCCCTCCAAGTTATCACAGGGTCCTCGAGGTCGAAAACTCTGATTCTACTCCACAGCGTACCCACAAGAAACATACCTAAATATCATTAACTTAAGAATATTCCAGGTACCTCCCTTCATTTATTACCTGCCGCTCGGACTATTATTAGTACATCTAAGAATGGTAGTTGTCCGTTGTTTTCAATTTCATATAAGTAAATTTAATTGAAGGGAAGAAATGCCATTGTAACTACCATATCTTAGCGTTTGCATACAGCACCTAGAGTTGTGACCTTGAACGCTCCTTCATAAGTAGATAACTCCTACACGATATAAAAGACGTTCAAGAGAAAGCGGTCTAAGTTTTACTGCAATTAGTATGCAGCAGAGCTTTCAAAAAGTACCCAATTAATATACACGTCAATTCGAACGCGTTTTGTACGCAAAGTAGCAATCCGCGGGCTATATAAGGCACTTCGCGATGTCTATCCATGTTCTATACCATGCCAATGTAACTACCATATCTTAGCGTTCGCATAGAGCACCTAGAGTTGTGACCTTGAACACTCCTTCATAAGTAGATAACTCCTACACGATAGAAAAGACGTTCAAGAGAAAACGGTCTAAATTTTACTGCAATTAGTATGCAGCAGAGCTTTCAGAAAATGCCCAAATAATATACACGTTAATTCGAACCCGTTTTGTACGCAAAGTAGGAATCGGCGGGCAATATAAGGCATTTAGCGATGTCTATCTATGTTCTATAACATGCCAATGTAACTATTATATCTTAGCGTTCGCATACAGCACCTAGAGTTGTGACCTTGAACGCTCCTTCATAAGTAGATAACTCCTACACGATAGAAAAGACGTACAATAGAAAGCGGACTAAGTTTAACTGCAATTAGCATGCAGCAGAGCTGCCAAATAATGCCCAGATAATATACGCGTTAATTCGAATGCGTTTTGTAAACAAAGCAGCAATCCGTGGGCTATTAAGGACACTTCCCGATTCCTATCCATTTTCTATACCATGCCATTGTAACTACCATATCTTAGGGTTCGCATACAGTACCTAGAGTTGTGACCTTGAACGCTCCTTCATAAGTAGATAACTCCTACACGATAGAAAAGACGTTCAAGAGAAAACTATCTATTTATTAGAAGAAATCTATTGTTTAATTTATTAACAAAGTCATCAATGTTACCTACCAAAAACTGCAAAAATATCATCAATACTCGTATACCTTAGCCAAACTCTAGGAAAATACTTGAGATCTTCTTTTGCTTCAACTTCAAATCTACTGACGAATAGACGGGCAATAACATGTGACACAGAGTTACCCATTGCTTCATCCCTTCATATTGTTCGAAAAAATATTATTGAAGATTGCTAAGTTGAACGTATTTATCTATTACTTCTTGACTAAAAGTGTTTGATTCGAGTAAATCCTAGAGATAGTCCAGGGTCTGTGGAATCGGTACACTTGGAAACAATTAACAGACGCCAAAGGAGATCAGAAATTTATAAAATCATTGGAATTAATTACCGAAAAATTAGAGTGTGTATTCGGTAAATTTTCGAACTCGTCAGTAAACAATTTCGTTAAGCGGTAAGTGGGTGATCCAATTGCCGAGACAATGGGACGTACCGACTAGTTGATAAAATGACCCCGAAGCGTAAATTAAAAGAAATCCTTCGCAACTTTCAAATTAATAGAGAAAATTGGAACTTTATATCAATTCAATATGAACTTCGTCTTACCAATGGTTCTAGCAGAATTTATAAAGATATAGGAATAATAGTTGTCCATTCATTCGGGAATAAAATACAACAAATTTTAGGTAATCCAAAGGATCAAATAAATATTAACAGAAGGTCGGGAATTTATGAAATTAACTGTAAAGACTGTAATAAAAAGTATGTAGGACAAACTAGACGATATATTCATATTAGATTCAATGGCCACATGGCCCATCTCAAATATGGAAGAACAGAAAAATCTAGCGCCCGCCAATATCCTTGGCTATAGATGTTACCTCGATAAGAGGGGACCGAGCGGTACCATCGCTCTTTACCCCTAATATCTATGTAGGCAAAGACCGCCTCGTAAGGGGTAAGCCGCGCATTTCACGTGACCCTCCCCACAAATGTGATCAGTGTCACGTGAAGTTACGCAGGCTCCCCCGGTCCTGGCTGATGGGCCCCACCGGCAGAGCCTTGCTTCTGGCGCTCTTGACTTTCTTCGCCGGTGTGTATTACCCCCGGGGGTGTCATGTCGGGTGTTTGAGGAATCCTTCCTGCCTCTCGTCGGGCTTGCTAGAGCCCGGCTGCGCGGCATTCAGGTTGATATGGAGGATGAGCATTGTAGCTCAGGATGACGGAGCTAGAGAGCTGATCAGCGAGCAGCTCGCTGGCTCAGTCAGGTAAAGTAAGGATGTGTGGTTTGGCAAGGCAGTCGGCCTCGCCATCGGATTGGGCTGTTTTAGTGTCTTCTCGGTCCGTTTTCTTTGGTTCTGTTCTTTTCTTCGGTGTCTTCTGCTTCTTCTCGCATCAGTCGTGCTGAAACATAAGATCGTGATTATATTATACTCACCCTTTGTCCAGGATTTGGGTCTTTGGCCGCTTGTGATGTCCTGCTTCCTCTGGATCGTAGTCCGTGGCCAGCCGAATTAGCGGATTCCCGTGGTTCTCTGCGATGACGTAGAGCTTCTTGGCGTGGTCCTCGATCATCTCGGTGGCCGTCTTGTATTTTAGATCCCCTCGGATGACCTCGTTGGTCACATACCAAGGGGCACCTAATGCAGTCTGAAGCGCTATGTTTTCCACTGCTTGGATCCTCTTGAGGTGCGTCTTCGCTGCGTATCCCCATGCGGTGGATGCGTAGGTCAGCTGGGGGCGTAAGACGGTCTTGATGAGGGTTGTCTTGTTCTTCAGGCACAGTCTCTTGTCGCCGGCTAACATTCGGTACAGCAGGGCTCGGGTGAACTTTTTCGTAGTGGTATCTATATGGTTCTTCCATGTCAGGGATAAATCCAGGGTCACGCCAAGGTACTTGACGTTGTTCTCCCACTGGATGTTGACGTCGTTCATGGTGATGTGAACTGTTGGCCTCTGCTTGCGAACCCTCCGAAACAGCACTGCTTGGCTCTTCTCCGCGTTGATTTCCACCTTCCATCGGTTGCACCAGTCCTCGAGAAGCGACGCGGCTTCCTGCAGGTAGCGGGTGTCCTGCCTCGCTTGCGAGGATCTGGCGATGATGGCGGTGTCGTCTGCGTAGAGGGCCATGGTGGTGTTGTTCGTTCTCGGCATGACCGCGGTGTATAGGTTGAACAGATGCGGGGAGAGAACGGTCTCCTGGGGTCAGTTGACAGCTCTCCTTCTACTTTGGCTCGAATGGTCCGGCCTCGTAGGTAGGATTGGTTCAGCTTGAGGAGGGATATCCTCAAGCCATCATCTTGATAATCAATCCGTCGTGCCATACTCTGTCGAAGGCTTTGGCGATGTCCAGGAAGATTGCCCCTGTGACCTCTCTTCGGTTAAATCCCTCGGTGACGTACTCTGCTAGCCGCAGTACTTCCAGTTCCGTGGAATGTCCTCTTCTGAGCGCGAACTCGTCTGGGATGGCTTCTAGCTCTTTTGATTTCTCCTTAATCCGGTCCAAGATGACCTTTTCGACAATTTTGCTCATCGCTGGCAGTAGGCTGATCGGCCTATAATTTTGGGGGAAGAGGTGGTCCTTCCCGGGCTTGGGGATGAAAATCACGTCTGCCTTCTTCCATCTGGAGGGGAAATATCGGAGCCTCAAAATAGCATTTGTGATAGTCACAAGTGAGGCCACTCCTTTAAGAGGGAGCTTCCGGAGAATCCGTCTTCTGCGGTCCCTGATTAGCTGCTTGGCGTCTTCGGAAATTTCTCCGGTTGGGTCTGCTTCCCGTCTCACGCTGTTTTCCGTTGTGCTGGCGCTTAGCGCTCTGCCTATACTTTCTTCGAGGTGGGCTATGACTGCTTCGACTGCAGGTTCGTCCTCGATTCGGGGTACTGCAATGGACCTTTGCAGATGGGCTTGGAACTGCGGCCAGTCCGTCCTTTTCTTGGTGAACCATTCGTCGTTGTCTGCCAGTGCTATGCCCAGGTGAAGTAGGACGGGGTCGTGGTCTGAGGATCCCTCTCTGAGGTTCCCGAGGTAGAACTGCATAGGCACATTGCGCATGAGTGCAATGTCCAGCACGTCCGGGCGCCCTCCGTGAGAGGGGAAGTGGGTGGGTTCCGGAGGTCCCAGCGCCAGGATATTGCGGTGCTCCAGGTATCTTCGTAGCTGGCGTCCTCTCTGGTTGGTGTTTGCGCTATTCCAGTCCGTTGTCCTCGCGTTCAGGTCTCCGATGACGAATCCTTGTACCCCAGGTGGTAGAAGGGCTTCCATATCCTCGCTGAGCAGTTGACTTCTCGGGGGGAGGTAGGCTGCCGTGATGTTAATAAGTCCGTTGCTTCTGGTATTTATGGCCACAGTAACGGCTTCCATATTATCCGTGGTGAGTGCCAGGGCATGGTGGTCCAGTCTGGATTTCACTAGCAAGGCTACGCCTCCCCCGTTTCTGTTCCGGTCTCTGCGGTGTATCTGGTAGCCTCGTACTTTGAACCTGAGATCAGGCTCTAGCCTGGTATCCTGCAAGGCGATCACCTCTATTTTGGTCCGCGCTAGAAGTTCTTCTAGCTCTACTTTTCGGGCTCTAACACCGTTGACGTTCCAAGAGGCGATCTGCAGGGCATCAGGCTTGACTCTATTGGCCATTCAGGGTTGGAAGAGCCTCGAAGAGGAGGTTTAGGGCCTGTCTCAGCTGGACAATCAACTCCATGTTGATGGACTGCTGCTTCTTGGAGCTCTCGTCGGCTTTAGGTGGGGCCTGACTGGTCTTCTTTGTCGCATCTGCAAATGAAAAACCGGTTAGTACGGGAGTAGCTTTTGTGCGCTTACCTGTGTTTGTTGGTGTTCCTGTTGGGGTTTGTTGGTGTTTTCCTGGTTGCGTCATCTTCTTGGGTGCTTTCGGGCAACCCCTGTAGTTGGCGGGGTGGCTTCCTCCGCAGTTGGCGCATTTAGCTGGCAGCTCTCTTATCTTCTTGCAGTCAGAAGTGCGATGATCTTCGCCGCATTTCACACACTTGGGCTTGGCCGTGCAGTTTCTCTGGGAGTGCCCGAACTTTTGGCAGCGATAGCACTGCCCGACCTCTCTCGGTGCTCGCTGTCTTTCTACCTTGACGACGAGGTGGTAGCATCGGGACACCTCCAGGATTGCCTCCTCGGTGGTTGGTAGCTGTACTAGTACCAGCGGAATTTTCTCACTGGTCCTGCGGCTTGACATCCTCTGAACGGAGGATGGATGGAAGCCCTGTTTTGCCAGATCCTCTGCGATCTCGGCTTCGGTTATTCCGGATGGCAACCCTCGAATGACTACTCGTAGCAGCTTCTCTTCGAGGAGGGCGAAAGTATGGAATTCCACTTTCTGTTCCCTGAAAATCCGCGCTATCTTGCGATAATCATCTGGGGTCGTGGGCTGGATGCGGATGCCCTCGCCTGTGAGCTTCGCTTTGGTGAAGTTCGCCCTGGCTACGCTCAGCTTGCCGCTCATCGCTGTCCACAGGTCCTTGTTCCCGAGGATGATGGGGGCACCTTGTCCTTCTTAGGTGTCCTGTTATCTTGTTCCACGGTTTCCTCGGGCTCCGTTGCTTGGGTCTCTGTGGTGTGTGCGGCTGCTGTGGGGGCCTCGCGGGCTGCCTGCCTCTTTGCGGGGGTCTCTTCTTCGTCCGATGTATCTATCATCGGCCGGTACTTCTTTTTGGTTTTCTTTTGCGGCTGGCCCTGGCTTGGGGGTTGGCTCTGGCTCGGGGGCTGGCCCTGGGACTCCATGTCCACGTCTTGGCATGGCTTTTCTGATGCCGCCTCCCTGTTCAGTGTCCTACTGAGCCTGGCGATTTCGTTTGTCAGCTCTTGGAGTTGAATCGCCTGGGCCTTGAGCTGCTCTGCTTGGGCCTCGAGCAGTCTCCGCAGTTGGGCGTTTTCATCTTTAAGGGCTGCTACTAGACCCCCTTGCTCGGACTGAGCAGGGCCCTCTGGAGATGCTATCTCTGGACTAGACAGGAACTCGTCCCTGTCTATGATAGCTGCCTCCTCCTCGGCAGTTGTTAGGGCTGACTGATAAACCTGTGACAAATAAGAAATTATTAATATGTCTTAGCAGAAAGTTAAAATTTGAAAAGCCTTGGTAGGCAGGCCAACGATTTTATATCTAGCGTCTTGTAAAAGACGGTTTATGTAGTACATCCACTGCGTAGTTCTTGGCTTCAGGTAATAATTCCCTTAATTAGGGTCTAATCGCCTTCTCAGGTAGTTTTATGGTCGGTCCATTTGCTAGGCACAAGGCACAAACACCTTCGAACAAGGTACCCTTCGAACTTCCAACTAGGACTAAAAATCTAGCGGCAACATGCTTTTGACAACAATTATAGAATAGACATTAGTAACTTAAGATTAATTAGGAATGTCTTGTGAAAGTTTAGAAATTAATAAATGTATAAATAGTATGAAGAGGGACAAAAGGCCTATCCTAAATAAATAATTGGGTAATCAGTCAGTAATAATTGAACAGTGACAATAATTTAGGTATAAATAGGGTACGCTCTTTGTGTTAATTTAGTGTTAATTATCTTCCGATGATGCCAACTTGGTTGGCAAAACGCGCGTCGAGTATAGTGTTCAGTGTTTTGGTGTTTAAAAATGCATGTTTTTTTTTACGGCTTTTCGCGAATAACTTGAAATGTTCGCGTTCTCTCAAAAAATGAAATGACCAGAAATGAAATGATCAAAAGATGAAATGACCAAAAATGGAGCTTTCAAGAAAATAAACAGATTGATTGATAAATGGAGAAATGGAGTTGGTTCGAGGTATTTAACGTTAAATTCCGTAAAACTGATGCATTTTTCGGGAAAAACTTATAGAACATTCTTTGTATTACTAAGAAAGACCTTTATAATGAGCACTGTTACTTTAATATCAGATTGCCATGGTGACGACTCAAAATAAGATACTTATTTTATTGGTTTTAAAGTAGAGGTGTGAAATTTTATAAAAATCGATGGTTTGGCTACGAGATTGATTTTTCGGATTTTATTTTTTTTTAAGGTTATGTATTATGTGTCATGGCCTATGTACTTTGGGCCTCAGAGCCTCGGCACAGTTATAATCAGGTTTCTCGCCCCAAGAAACATGGAGCTACACCCAGAAATTATCTCGCTACGATAACTGAAACGCAATTAATAGTCCAAAATAACATTAGGTCCCAAACTGTAATTTTCGCGACTGTACAGAAGTTAAAAGTGACAGATCCGATGGGCTCCCATTCTGAGTATGGTCTTTAGGTCCCTTCTGATACGACGGAAAAGAGAAATCGCTTCCAACCGCTTGTGCAGTGCATAATTCTTATGAAGTTAGGTTCTAATGCGCCGGAATAAAGGTAATTATCAAAGCGTTTTCGACCCTACGAATATAGCAGAAAGTGATATGACTTAAAGGTATCCATCTCCACTTTTGCTTAATCGACCAATGTAATAATCTCTACATTTTGCGTTTAATTGCCTCGATTAATTAACTGAATTGCATTCTACTAAAATTTCTATGACTATCTATGCTATATAAATTTAGAATGGAATTCTAAATGTAATTTGCAATAGCACCTATCTCACTGGTAACAAATTTAATGATATCTGAGGTAGATATAAATTCAGTGATCCTAACCCACATTTAGCTGCTGGCGTTACATTGAAATGTTTTTTATGAATATCACCAAATACATAATAGCTTCACCAGGAGGACAAGATTATTGGCCCAATATATTTTTGCATGTTCATGGGAGCCAACATGGAAATCATATTTTTATTAGTAAAGGCAAACACAAGATGTGGCACCTGTGTGCCACATTTGTTACTATATACTTCATTTATTGGACAAATATTGAGATCCAGTATCAAACCAAAGGATATATTATATGTTATTCAATGCACATAATCTCTATTTATTGGTAAAATGTAGATTATCAATATGAGTTCAAGATTTGTAACATATATTTCACCTATATGTAGCTGATGAAAACCATAGTACCAATCCACCTATAAATTGAATTTACCTACAGCGTGTCCTTTGTATACTCCCTTCTTCAGTTGCAGCTTTATTTCCGCCCAGACAAAAAATCCACTCCAATGAGGCCATCTGACGGGAAGTTCAGGTCGTCCCCACAGAGAACGCACTCGCGAAATAGTTCCATTTGGCAGCTGGATCTCTAAGTCCGCAATTCTTCCTTTCCGATTTAGGATTTTTCCTGATATGTCCGTGATAACTGTGATAGAGTTATACTCTCTGCTAATTCTTAAATTCCTGGCCACGCTATCGTTAATTAGGGAGACTGTTGCTCCACTGTCGATTAACCAGGTAGTACAAACGTCTTTGATAAATAGGACTATAAACTTTGCGTTTCGGGTTTGTATTTTTATGATCGGTACCTACCCAGGCCGATGACCACTATTTGGCACACTTACTTTCTACTCTGTAAAAGTACCTGGCCTTCTGAGACATTGACTAATTAGTGGTAAATCACTCTATCATTTTAGCTCTAACTTTGGTGGGTCGGTCACCCTATGCATAATTTCGTAATTTAACCCTATCTCTAAATTACGGTTATTGCAATCTTGACAAAATATATCTATTATTAAAACTTTATTTATTTATTCCACCAAAATATTATTAAGCACTCTGTGCGTAATCAATGATTTCCTACTCTAACTATTTCAAATTTATTGAGTATTGTGTTTCACCTGTCTATACTTCTCTATACTTGACTTAAATATAATTTTCCATTTCTAAATTTTCTCACTTAAAGCTGTGAAACAATAATACTTAACAAATTATAAATCAAGCCCAACAAGTGTCAGTACCGGTGTTCCCCATGGGATTTTCCTGGGGCCAATATTATTCTTATTATTTATAAACGATATTGTCAATAACAAACGTAATTTTAACTCACTCATGCCCAGATTTGCAGAAGATACATCATCTTCGGTCTCATCAAAGCACTTTGACGAACAGCTCTGCTGCAATGAAGTCTATATTGAATATTCAAGATTACTGTTGTAATAATGGTCTTGTACTAAACAGTCTAAAAACAAATTTCATTTTATTTTCTCCAAAAAACACAATCGAAAGTCTACTAGTTAGAATTGATTGAAAAACTTAATACTATACTTGTTTTGCCTTATGGCAATTAAGAAATTATGTAAATTTAGAAATTTTAAAACAATAATATTTTGGAAATGCACAATCAAGACTCAATTATTGCATTATTTGCTGGGGAAATGACAAAAAAATGGTTATTCTGTAAAAGAAAATTATTAGAACCCTAGCTCTTAAGGGAATGCGGCACTCTGAACTCTCTGAACAGTGACATTCTGAACTCTGCGGCACTGCAAAAGCTTATTTCCAGAATTAGGGATCTTAACTATCTATTACTTATATATTTTTAATTGCGTGTATTGTGTTAAATGCAACTCAGATAATATTATTACTGGCAATAGAACAAATTTAACTTATCACTCCTTAAGACCTATATTTAATATAACTGTACCTCAAAATGTCTCGTAGCAAATGGTCCAACAGTAATGTCCATACATATAATACATATAATACATATAATACATATAATACACATTATATGTATACACATTTATAATATAAATGTGTATACACATAATGTGTAATATGTGTGTATATGTGTATATATTTTAAATATTTTATATTACAAAAATTACAATCTATAACACTAATTAACTGAATGTCGGAAGAAATTTCCTCATTTGTTTTTGCATTACTTTCCTTTCTCAATATTAAATTATCCAAAGTCGACTGTATAAGTAATTCTACCATCTTGTTTCAGTTGTGACGAGACCGTTAATCCGCTGGCGCTTGAGGAACGAAAATTTTTTCATCCTACTAAGGACCGATGGCAGGCAGTGCCAGATCGTCCGACTGCGTGGCGTCTTCGGCCCAATTCATACATTTGGGTGCCGTCCACGCAACTTTTCTCAGACAAGAAAAACCGCCCCTTCCCCAGGGAGTTCGCCCTATTCGTGACCATGAGACTACGTAATGTAAGATTATATCCTATTCTCTCCTGTTCGGTCTCTGATTTCTTTAAATGATGCCTTGGGTCAGTTCTTGCTTAGGTTTTTCTGGAATGGTTCTATGAAAAGAAGGTGCTGACAGATAACCTTCCAAAAAGAAATTATAAACTTGGAACACAGAAATATTGTTTGGTATAAAAATTCCAAACAAGGCATTTCGTTTTTAATTTGGCATAATAGACCATCTGTATTAATATCTGCAAAATATTCTAATAACTATTATTTCGGTATTTACACTACTATATCATATTTAAAATATCAATAAATAATATCTTCAGCACATTCGGATTATTGCGTAGGCCGCCTGAAAACTACATATGGAATCAATCCAGTAATTTCAAAACTATAAATATTTCACAAAAGCCCTGAAACAGACGAACTAATGATTTGAGTGCCGCTTAATTTATTACACCTACACCTATATTACCTACATTAACTGCTCAAAAACACACTGTCTGCAATCAATGTAAAATTACTCACGAGCAAATATCGCACAGCTTGATAAAAAAAGGGCACAGTTCCATAAGAAATACATGAGAAACTAACCTACTAAACAGTAACACAGAACCGGCTCTAAAGACGTTTTTATTTACACCAAAATATAACGCATGATAAAAAATCGCATATTTTGATAAAAATATCTCACTCCGTTTCAAAAAAAATATATATGAAACCGTCATGTCATTAAACCGAAATAGACGATATGAGGATCTGAGAGTATTTAAAATAGTACGTATCCAGTAAGCACACCCAGGTGTATTTTACGTGTATTTAACGTAATTTGGTTAAATACACGTCGATATGTTGATTTTTACACGTGTAATAATTAGTTAAATAATCAACCATATTTTTTAACGTTAAAT
Source organism: Tetropium fuscum (assembly GCA_964058915.1). Taxonomy (NCBI): domain Eukaryota; kingdom Metazoa; phylum Arthropoda; class Insecta; order Coleoptera; family Cerambycidae; genus Tetropium; species Tetropium fuscum. Next base: position 24,760 of record CAXKVY010004852.1, read on the forward strand.
TCAACGAAATTTTATCGTTACAACCTTATTTCAATGTTGAAGAAATACGTTGGTTTTATGAAATTAATTAACGTTCTATAAACGTTGAGAATGCGTGGTAATTTGCCAAAAGTTTTACATAATCGTGTATTATACGTGCATGTGATGGCTTAATGCAACGTTATATTCATTAGAGTTTCTACACATATTGAGTAACGTTGCAAAAATAAACGTGTATTATACGTGAATATATAAACGCTTAGTGCAACGTTATATTCATTAGAATTTATTTACGAACATTTATTTATTTATTTATATACGTGTTTTATAAGTGAATTTAAACGCTTAGTGCAACCTTATATTATTCATTAGAATTCATACGCATACGAATACACGGTATATATCATGTTGTAAATTTATGTTTATATTAGTAAATTTATGTTTATAAACGATTTACACAGTTCATGAACGTCGTTAATACGTTTTTTAATTAAACGTTGGGAATATATACGTATACCATACGAAAATATAAACGCGTAGTACCTACAACGTTATATTCATTTGAATTTATGCACATACAAATAGACGTAGATACATATCACGTTGCAAACTTATGTTAATATTATCAAATTATGCAGTTCAGTTTCACATCTATAATAATAAATTATACAAGTAATTGTATGATGACATTCTTCTAAATGAGTGCTAATAATGATCGCGCGCTGATTTGAATTAAAACAAGCGCACGTTAAATGGACGATTCCATATACACAGTGGTGGGTGTTCTAGCCCGCTTGGTTCTATCACGTGGGCCAGTTCATATCAATTACCCGTTCTTTATTTATAGTAAAGCAGTCACTTTTTATGCAGATAATTATGTAAATTACACGTTAAAAAAATGTGTTTTTTTCATAACATATAATCATTACACATTATAAAAAGGGTGTTTTTCTAACCCTATGTTGCTAAATTGCGGTGTTAAATCCATTTACGAAGTTTCCAAAACACACGTTATTTTTTATATCTTCTTAACGTGATAAATTTACGTGAAATTCACTAATCAACGTTGAATTTATATTTGATCATTGATTTCACGTTGCTTCTGGTATACTTTTTAACGTTTTATTCACGTGTAGGTTGTTACTGGGTAATAGGCATGTGTTGTAATGCAATTACGCACTCATGGAATTACGTACTCGCGTCTACACGCTATTATTTTTACATTCTTGTGTAAATTGCTTGTTAAACACTTATTACGTAATAAACTATATTTTACATGCCTTGAAGGCGTCACTAGTTTTTCAATTATGAGGTATGTCGTATGATATACTTTTTATGTTATTTTTGGATGGCACTTTTGAAAGCTTTTTTTTTTAGGAAAGCAATATCTAATATTTTGATCTTTAATAGTTTACGAGATTTTGAAAATTTAAATTATATCTTTTAACAAAATATAGCTTTAACGTTTACAAGGGGT
>CAXKVY010004853.1:0-20000 GCA_964058915.1 Tetropium fuscum
GTCTGCACGACATTATCTCTGGCAATGTTAGATATGTGAAGATGAATTAAGTAGTGTGAATTAAGGTTTGTGATTAGTACTGCTGCAATTTTATATTTTTTTGTTATTTAATGGTAATTTAATGGTAATTAAATTTTGGCAATTTACTGTGTATGTATTTATATATGTCGGAGTGTAGTGGTTTTACTTCCACTACATCACGGATTCCTCCTTTTACTTGAGTACTTTTCTTCAAACCATCCTATTTATTACGGGTGGCTTGGTGGCAAAGTCTCTTTATCATTTATTTGTATGATAGCATGGTTCTGTGTTACCGAGATTTAGTCCTCATTACCATTTATCTGGGATCACGCGCCCGCGCAAATGCTGAGTGTTCCCAGGTCTCAGTTGGACTGACACAATCCATCCCCAAGCCTGCCTAGATCACCCATCCAAGTGCCACCAACGCCCACCTTACTTATGTTCGAGGATCGAAATCTTACCGGGCAAGTCTCGCGGCTAGGCGGTCCCTAATGGTAATTGATTATTCGTAAGTTTATTCGAGTCGATTGGAAGTTACTAATTTATTCTACTATTGATACTGTTATGGCATCTTTTGAATATTTTTTTGAAAACTTACTTCTTAATAAACTTTGGTGTTGAGGTTAAGTGGATAAGCAGCATTATGTCGATGGATATACGCCGAGACCGATGATAGACTACACGATGATAGTAAGTACATGACGGTCTCTGGGGCCCTTTGACAGGTCCGACAGCTGATGTCAGGGAACTGCATATCCATGACGCGGCTAGGGTAAGCGAGTGTGTTATTACACCAAGACGGTGTACAGGCCACAGGCCATGATGAACTCATCAGTTTCATATCAGTGAACATATCAGCCCAGCCGACTTCAAAAAGGCGAAGGTCAGCCTTTTGGATGTTTCTGTCTTCTATGTTTTTAAAGAAGACATAGTGTAATGACTCCTGGCTGCTGCAGATGAGAACTGTGTTCTGCAGCTTTAATATGGGCTTTAAGGCTAGCGGGTTCCAGCTCGGTGAACTCTAAAACGCTGCCCTATATAGAAAGGCTCCCACCCCCGCATTTTCGTTACAGGCTCCAGTCACCGTCATTCTGTCATGGAGACACTCCAAACTGAAGAGTCCACGGCCCCCTTGTTGTCTCGGGAGATATAACCGTGGAATGGACGAATTAGGATGCAAGCTCTGACAGAGGTGCATTCTTGTGTGTAGTTGTGTCAAGTTGTCAAGTACAATGGAGTATAATTATTACTAAACAAATTCTGCGGCTGAGGCAAGTTGTTTAAGAAAAATTCATTAACTAAATCTGGATCATTTTCATCGGATACTTCATTGATTTATTTATTGATATTTATAAATCTTAGGGTTTTCCAAAATAATTTAGGGTCAGGTCGAAATTTATGTTGGAGAAAACTTTGACAGATGTATTAACAAAATTTCTCGACTGTTAAATACTCGCGTTTTTCGGTTATTCTAATTTATTATTTTAAACGCAGCATGGATATCAAAAAGATAAAAAATAGAATTGTTCAAAAAATGGATCATATCTCCCACAATATCAAATGAAAATATTTAATCCCATTGACTTTCAAATAAATCGCGAATAAAATGACCATAATTAAAACAGGAGAAATCTCTAAAAGTATACAATTTCGGTTTTTGTTCATCAGTTTTTATTTTAATGGTACATTTAACAAGCGAATGGTCAGAAATATCTTCCGTTTTATTAACATCAGAACAAATGACTAAATCTGAATGAGATGATGTTAAAAGATCAATCAATATACTTGAGTAAGCAGTAACTCGTGTAGGTTCTAAAACGTTTTGATGCAGACCATACTAATTTAAAAAAAAAATGAAACGATATGTATTCATATTATTGACATTAATCGGTAATGTAAATAATCTATATTAAAGTCACCCCCAAATAAAACATAGCTAAATTCAGGCAGTTAGAGATACTTAAATATTTTCTATTTATTCGAGATAATTGTAGTTAAATTAGACAAACGGTCTGTAAAGTGTACCCAAGCACAATCGTTTACCTGCAACTTTTACAAAGATGCAAAGGTTTTGATGAAAAACAGATTTATTTATGAAAAATGCAACACTACCTCCTCTTGTACCTCTATCTTTCTGAACCAACCTATAAAATCAGATATGCGAATGCTACTGTCTGGTATTGAACAGATGAACTGAACTGAATTAAATAGAACTGAACAGATCTATTTAATAACCCGTAAAACTTTGAAGGCATTTTATTGATTAATTTTCGAGAAATTAATTCGTAAATATCGCTATCTAATAATATGATCTAATGAAAACTGGAGAATTATGGTGATTTAACACATAGGATATTGTGAAATGCATTGAAGTTAATAGAGTCAATTTCGAACATTTGAAGCCTTAGACAGAGCAGTCTATTTATTAGTTATTGTTGTATATTTAAATTTAAATAATTATTAAGCTGTTTGGACTTTTCTAAAACTATTTTTTATTAATTTTGATTCACTTTAATTTTAGGCAAATATCTTGGGAACGGTTGCTGATATCAACAATCAGAAGGTAAACCTTTTATACGTGAGAAATATCAGCACATTAGAGTATCTACCTATTTAAAATAAATGTAAATGAAGGCACAAAAAATTATGATTATTATGAGTATTATGAAATGTCACTTCATAACATTGACAAAAAATACACTCCTATTTTCTAAGTCGGTCATGTAAGAGGTAGTATAAAATGTTGATGACAGTGATAAAGTACAACTTAGCCAATTGATTTTGCAATCAGGCCTAATCTCTCTCGCTGACCCCATTTCCCTTAATTAAACATCAAAAACTTCTAATACTCCCTCAGTTTTCCTTCCCAGTGATATATAAATTATTACAGAAACAAGATCGCAACGCTGGAAATTAGCCTGATTTGTGGAAGATGTTCCGATTACTATGTAGGTATTAAAAGGACTTGTTATCGAAATGCCGTTAAAGTTCTTATTTCGTACGGTTTTACGAATGCATGACATATATCACAAGTGAACATCCGAGTTAATGTGTGGACTTTGACGGAACACGGATTTTTACCAAAAGGGGGTAAAACTAACGGGACAAGATGACAGTAAAAGCTCTAAAAATGCTATATATCAAATGGAAAGCTTTTGTTATGTTACATTATGGGACGAGGCACAGTTTTTTACAAAATACCTCACTGCTCTTCTTCGCAAAATTAAAAGTCGGCTACCGTAACCCAGTGAATCAAAATTATTAGTGTAAGGAAATATTTTTGAAGACTAATGGAAATCTTACTCACCAAAAAATTTGTACAGGTAATTATCAAATTCCATATGTTTTCTTAAAGAATAAAGCAACATTCAACGATTCAATGATTTGCTGATAAGGCTCGCTTTTGGAATGCAAGAACTCTATATCATCTTAAGCAAAAATATGCAATATTGAAAATATGCAATATTGAAAATATTCCCGAACGAGTATAAGTTTTGTTTTCAAGACGCCTCATGCATATGATCTTGCTGGGCGCGGTGGAGCTGTCGAATGCATTCTAGGTTCATTTAAAAAAGATGTCACCAACACAAAAGGTAAAATAATATACAATTATTCTGTTTTTACTAACGGTTTACAAATGAATAAAATATTTTCGTTGTATTTGTAATAATGTTATGTTATAATTGTAATAAGTCACATTAATTAATTGTTAAAAGAAATACATAGCTATGATTACTCTTATTATTACAATACAGTTATAATTGAATTCGGAGAAATAAAAATGCCATAACCCTTAAATTAGCTACGTTTTACTTAATTAGTTAAATTTTACATGGGCCAGTCATATAGTACCGTCATTAAAATTGGAAACAAACGATTAGTTGTGATTTTTTAATATGTTGTTAGGACCACTACCAGTAGTGTATATCCAAGTTTGTTGCGTTTGTTCGCATTTTATTACATATTTTAGTACGTATTTACAGCATTTTATTACGTATTTTAAAATAGATTAAATTTGCTACAGTTTGAGGTCAGAACCAGCTCTATAGGTATAATATTTACCAACATACAGCTCTCCAAAAATTGGCAATTTTTTCAAAAAAAGTGAAATTTTAAGATTTGGTCAACTTTTGTCCCCAATTTGGACCAATCAGTCAGCGGACCAATCCCAGTTTGGTCAATTTTATGGATAAAGTCATGATAAACACAAACTAAAACATGATAAACACAAGACAAAATTTCATTCGATTCCTTAGCATATTCGTATTCTGTCCAGCAAAAACTCTGAACTGTTGAAGGATTGATATTCTCATGCGAATGTCCCTGCACAACTGTAAAGTTGTAAAAATAGATCTCGTGAGAGTTGTACGCCTCCTGATCAGGTGATTAGGAACATAATTTCTTAGTAACATTTTTCGAAATATTAACAATTAAGAGTTAAATTTGATTACATTTGACAGTTGCAGATGTTAGCTGTCAACTTTGTATTGATGTAATTTAAGTTATTTTATAAACAAATGTGATTGCCACCAAAAGTTTTTATCAAACTCTGATATTAAAAAAAATCCAATGGTTCCAACTTTATGACGGACACTGATACCTTATAATGAACTGGTAATAATTTCGCCCTCATTACGTTAAGTTCTGAATAATTTATTAGTTTATGTATTTAATCCCGTATTTATGTATTGTAATTTACTCAGTTAATATAGTCCGTAAAATTCCATTTATTTTTAGCCGTACGTTATTATGAAATTATACATTCAGTTCTGCTTATAGCCATAGTCATAAACAAGCCCCTTCTAGGTACCACGCTGCCGTAAATCGTTTGTTCAATGCCAGGAACCGTGATAGCCGTCACCCCAAGAACATCGTTCGGAGCAACGTGCTCCAATCTCCCACCAAGACACCTATAGAAAGGGAAATCACGCGTATATTATTCAGAAAGCATCCCAAAGTCGACACAAGTGAGGAGTTCTGACCGCTTCCTGCCCAACTCGTTTGCACTTTCGAGCAGGAAGATTTCAACCTCTGGCCGCGCAATTCCTTTGCACTTTCGACCAGAGATTACTGCTTTCTGGCGGCGTAATTCGTTTGCACTTTCGACCAGAAGATCTCGAACTACTACTCTCTGCCCGCGCAATTCGGTTGCACTTTCGAGCAAAGGAACCATACTGACAATCTCTGGCCGCGCAATTCGTCTACACTTTCAACCAGAAGATCTCAAACTACTCTCTGTCCACGCAATTCGTTTGCACTTTCGATCAGAGGGGCCATACTGACAATCTCTGGCCGCGCAATTCGTTTGCACTTTTGACCAGAGATTGCTGCCTTCTGGCGGCGCAATTCCTTTGCACTTTCGACCAGAGATTACTGCTTTCTGGCGGCGTAATTCGTTTGCACTTTCGACCAGAAGATCTCGAACTACTCTGTCCGCGCAATTCGGTTGCACTTTCGAGCAGAGGGGCCATACTGACAATCTCTGGCCGCGCAATTCGTTTGCACTTTTGACTAGAGATTACTGCCTTCTGGCGGCGCAATTCGTTTGCATTTTCGAGCAGAGGGACCATACTGACCAGAGCTTACTGCCTTCTGGTCGCGCAATTCGTTTGCACTTTCGATCAGAAGATCTTGAACTGCTCTGCCCGCGCAATTTGTTTGCACTTTCGGGCAGGGAGCCTGTAAGGAACTACTCACTCACGTCACGATAGCCGCGTTCATTAAGTACTATTAAGTACACTGTACTGCTAACTGTATTGCTGACTGTTTTGCCGACTGTATTGCTGTGAACTGTATTGCTTTTTCCTTACGTACGCTAAACGCACGCCGCTTCTAAATAAATCACAGCCAGTTTGAGCCCCCGTAGTAACTAAGGCCATTGTAGGTCCCTAAGACCATTCTTCGTATACTAACATCCCCTTTCGTATTCGTAACGCTTTTAAATATCGCTCAACTACGCTTGACCTCTATGCATACTGAACCACATGAATCACTTGTAGATAGAAGTATATATCTTATAGAGATAGAATAAATAGTAGATGTGTAGTTATATAAAGATCGAAAATAAATATGTTCTAACCATTTATAGAATAAAAGGTCTATCTGGGAAATATGTGACCCCTGGAGTTACTGCCGGTCTCCACTCGCAGCTATTCGAGGCCTCTACAGTGCCGCCTGTAGGGAAAAGTGGTCTGTCTAGACTATAAACAGACAGCCGCTTAAAATAAAAACTAAACACCGAACCAAAAATAGAACGAGAGCGTCACAACCTAAAGTGGATATTGTACGTTTTGATACTAGGCCCCTCCATATTCGTATCAGCTTGCTTATTATTATTTTTGATGGTTAAAACCTTTGGTGACATATTTTAGTCTATTACGAATAAAATATTTATAATACAATTTTACATCTTACACTTATCACTCATCACTAATAACAGCTGTAATAAATTGTCACATTGTCATTTATTGAACACAATATACCTACGTAAAAATTCCCCCAAAATAGATAACCCGTGTAGTAAAATTTGTGCACTACTGAGCGGGTGAAACATTTTACATCCTGTAAAATAGAAATTCTGTAAGTGATAACCAAAAGTGAGTTTCATAGATAACGCCGTATATCTTAGGGAGTGAATTTTAATATGTGTTATGTGTTCAGGTGTGCTTTAGGCAAGTCACCTGTTCTCTTCAATTTAGTTTATCTTGAAGGTAACAACTTAGCTGCAGCTGCGAGGCTTCAGTTCCCTTATCTCGATTCGGCGGAAATTTCGTGTATTCCATAAATATATTTGACAGTATTAAAAAGATGTCTCCCCGTATACGGCAGCGTAAATAACTTAGCTGGGTACGAGTTTTTGTTGGTGTTGTGCGAGTTCACAAGTCAACATTGTTAAAGTTTATAAAGGCGTAGGGATAACAGTAGCATTTTAGATGTTACTTCGGTGATGGTGCCTTGTTTATACACATGTGATTTATACTGAGCCTCTTTTGTGCTACTTTTCGAGAACTTGCCAAGAGTGGACAAAGAGCTGTCTGCTATAAACGCGACACGCTCTACGGTCGCCTTACCGGTTATCTATTTTCTATTTTCTTCTCTGTTTTTCTCCTCCGTTGACGCTCTAAAAGCCCCAAGCTTTGGCGTTTACAAACTTTTAAGTAGTTTCATAAATTTATGCTGATTATTTTGTACAACTTATACTTTTAAACGCTACCGAACCCGGGTCTTATGAAATTTTCGGAACTTTCTTTAATAAATTGCGTAGCAAAGTCCATTGTACGCAAGGTAGACAGGTATATTATTTATTCCACTTCACACAGGTAAAACAAAAGCATTACGTTTCTGGTCTAATAAACAGCACCCTCTCTGATTTGGTTATTAGGAATAAAACAAACAAAAACGATTCACTGATGAACAAACCCCGAGGAAACAATAAAAAAGACACATTATAATATAAAAGAGGGCCGGCCTTTTGTATTTACAGATAATCCGTTATTATCTGCTCCATACATATTACTAACTTTTATAAATATGGAAATACATATCATAATAACTTTTTTACTCCCTTGACAGTAACAAGCATTTTATGTCATTGTTTTGGTGGACGTAGCTTAAATTTACCTACACATGAAGTATGTAGGCATTGCTTATGACGACGGTAAGTAATATTACATCCCGTCGTCAATAACGATGGCGCGTAAGTAAAAATGCTCACTTAGGTTCAAGAAAAGTACGTATTTCTTTTAAAATCAAGAGTAATCCAACCAAATTCAATACATTGTATTTAACCTATTTAATTTATATTAATAGTATTGAACAATTTGTATAATTATTCACATTATTAAGAAAGATTTAAGAAATTGCGGAAACGAGCTATTTTTCCTGAAACGGCTGACAATAATTATTTCTCTCTAAGCGGTCGATTATAGCACTTTCCTCTTTGGTACCTCATAAAGAAACGATGATATGAAGTGTTAATTTCAGTTCTAATGGCGATATATTTCATTAAAATCCGCAAATTACTAGCGGTTGATGAAAGCAAAATTCTATTTTTTTAATCCGGGATATTTATTACTGCAATGTTATTGTTACATCAATCGGTTGATTCTTATACACATCTTCGTATACTGAAAGGGTTGACTTCAGCATCGAATGCTTCAGGACTGCTCTCATAAAAATAAGCTAAAAGCAAATTTTTAAAAAGGAAAGGCGCCAATCATTAAGCGATTTGTATGCCTGTTGTTGGTAATGTTACCTCGACTTCTCAGGTGGTAGAAATAAACAAGGGTTACTTGCCGCTTCTTCAGTATCCATTTCGCTCATACTTCTAATAGGATCCCGAGAAATTCGGGTATTTCAGGCAGAAAATTTGAAGCTATCAAATGTATGACAGTGTGTGTATTGCATTGTTGGAAGCCCGGGAAACTAACAAAGCGGCAGAAGCTCAAATACACACTCCACGAATAATTCTTGTAAAAATTTAAATTAGCAAATTAACGTAAATTAAAATAAATTGTAAAGGGAGTATAAAAAATACGTAAAAATATTATGTTTTATATACTTCGAAATATGAGTTTATTTAACCAGTCTCGAACACAAGAAGCCCTCGCTTCGATCGGGAGCGAATTCGTCCTCGACTGGTAAATACCACTTATATATCTTAATAATTATATAAATAACTATTATTTCTCAATCGAAAAGTCACTATTTTTCAGAGGAACAAAACTACAATGTAGACCTTAAATAATTAAAATATGAATAAAAAGTAATCAGTAAGTTAGTGGAGATGAGAGATATAATAATTAAGATACCTAGGACATTATAAGGACAATAACGCATTAGGTCGATAGTTCAGATACCGAGGGCCTCCGGCTTCAAGTACTTCAACCGAGAGTTATATCCTGTAATGCCCATGGTTTCTTGAACGTTTAATATCTAATGTTTTTAGTTTCTTGTCATCATAATGATCTTTATCATAATCATGAATTTATGATATACTATAGTAGCTAAACCAGATGTTAGGTTAGGTAACACAACAATGGTTTTTATAACTGTTAAATTATTTACCTGTCAAATGATTGTCAACTCGCCAGTGCTCCGTGCAAATATTTTGTTTTGCGCTCTAGGGCAATATTATTCATTTAAGTGGCTTATTTATGATATTATGGACCTTTTGAATATTTAATACATTTTTGTTTTATACCGCGTGCAATAAACATGTAAATTAGTAACCCTGTTATTAATGTAGGCATACTAGCGATTCTTCTATCTATCTATCACACTCTAACACTTCTAACTATCACACTTCTAACTATCACATATTTTATGAAACGATTATATTTTGTTTGCTATCCTGACATCAAAGTAACATGATATTGCGTTTCAATAAAATTTCCAGTTCGTATTATATTGGCGAGATTTATTAAACTTGTGCCTTTCATTCATGCCATTATTTTAGAAGAGATGAAAATAAAGGATCCCTTTTAAGAGGACAGGAGGCAAGCTGAGATTAGTATTCAGTTTAATTCAAGACTTAATATCTCCTAAAAGTTTCATTACTATTCAAATGACTGTTGAGATTTTAGGTGTTTTTAAAAAGCGTGTAAATATTGTGAAGGCTTTATTCAATAGCCTACTGAATTGTATATTAATTAACTTATATATAACTGCTATAGCAGACGGAAATAACACTAACGTGTTCGATAAAACTTTCAGGCGCTAATTGGAAAATCTTATTATTTATTTCGCCTGCTCCTTTTGTTTCCTACAGACAATTAACTTCTCAATTTGTTTCAGACAATTAATAATTATTGTTGGAAACTTCTCCCATTATTAACTTAATTATTTCGGTTGTTGTATGATGAGCAAGATTAATTTGACAACTGAAAATATATACTGCCTCGTTCTGTTAAAATACAACTTCGTAATTCTCGCAACAATAGACATATATTTTTGATTAGTTTTTCAAATGGAAACGTATTTATTACTTACTTAGTTCTCGGCCTATTATCATAAAGTCCGAAACAATTGATAAAATCGTAATTTTGAATAATTATTTTTTTCATTTGTTTAATCTTTTATTTACTTACAATTTTACCTCCTCGTTCTTGGTTTACCTCTTCTATTTTCGATTGTATCTCTTGATGTACAGGGTGACTCTTAAAATTGACACCCCCCTTGATGAATTTTTATGTTCTGAAAATGGCTATTGAAAATCTTAAATATACGGGTTGAAAAATAAAAAAGATTTTTTTAGTGGGTGTAAGAAGTAATAAACTTTTGCATCCATAGCTACCTAATACTTTGTTGTTATGTCGCCTAAACCTTATGGGACGCACGTTCGTAACAAATGGTAAATTATATCTATAATACTAACCAAAGTATCTATAATAAAAACTATAATGTATCTATATTAATGTATCTATAATGTATATGTATTTATAATAAAAACAAGGGTTCCGCTTATTATTTACCTAGTTATTATCTACATAAACTACTGTAAATGTAGAAGAAAGAGACCACTTGCCATCGACATCAGACCTTCAGGTGATCAACCCTCTTCAGGACCCAGGAGATTTACTATTCTACTCCCTAGGAGAACACCATCCATCCACGTCGAAGACGACACCGATGTAGAGTTAAATTAAAAGGACTATAATGTTAAAATCAAAATTATTTTACTTTCGTTCAACTATATTCCAGTGACATTGTGTTATTTTATATTATATTTTATGTTACTGTTTCAAAAGTGGCTGTATATCACCGACTTTTTCTATATGAAGGGAGTTGTTATATTAAATTTTACACCTGCTATACGAACAAAAGCGTATACTTGTTATTCAGAACATTGCATTTTGCTAGGTTGCAAAGATAAAAATATACTGTCATATCACATTATATATTTATGCATAATCTGCATTTACATTTACATTTATCTGACAGAGTATATGAATACTTGTAGACCCCTTTCCAAATCAGTTGCTATCAATTTCTTAAACAGATAGGCTGACTCTATGTTGTATTGCAAATATTGAAATAATATTTATGTCTTGTAAATCTTGTACATTAAATAAGAAATAGCCAATGAAAAAACAAAGCTCAATAACAACAGTACGTTTAAGTTTGAAAAGAGTCTATAAGCACCAACAAATTGCCTCTCTGTATTTCCACGCACCGTATTACATGATCATTGAGGCGTATCCAATTTAACATCAAGTATACTAGGTCTCTAAATAGGAAAGGAAGTTTTAATAGAAAGCTAATTATTTCTCATTTCCTATATCGATTCCGCAATATCTGCTCGCACGTATCTGAACTCGTATACGTTGGAGTATCTGGTGTTGTCGGGAAGTTTATGAGTTGTAAATTATGATACGCGTAGCTACAATAATTATAATGATTAATTAATGGTGTTAAATAGATGAATGTATATATTGTTACCGGATATTGTGCTGTATCTGCTACCTTATGTACTAAGTTATGACGTATATTTGTCATTTGAAACCTTATTTGATCTACCCATTGACAAAAATATTTATACATTCATGTGTTGAAGCCCGTATATATTATAGCTTAATATATCTAAAATCAGTAGATCATCTGTTTCCTTGTATAATTTTTAAACCATGTATAATATCGCCATTACTAGTCAATTTATTTGACTAGTAAATAATAACATAGGAGAAAAAACATAAACTTCAAACAGGAACAAAAGAGTTCCAATGGCGCTAGTTGAAGCGGCCACTTGCGCCATTGGAACTCTTAATTGGAACTCCCCAAAAATATCCCCTCGCAGCGCCTCGCAGTGGTTTTTGGTATTTTACAACGGTTGCCCCGACAGAAAATTTCATACTAATTAAATATATTCCTTATAAAATGTAATCCTTATTTAATTTTAAAATGCTGTTTTTATTTAATTGTCTACCGGCATCACCAAATATAACGAGGTGAGTACGATTAATTACGCAAAAAATTGAAGCATCGAATGATAAATATTGTGGTAATAGAAAATAATTGAAAATGTCGAAATGTAATAGTTAAAATGTCGAAAAAAGTATAAAAAATGGGAAAGTAACTAAAAATTAGGTATTCGTGGCTCTATTTGGCTTCTAAGGCAAAAATAAATATGATATTTGTGTCTAACTCGTCGAGCTACCAGATTAAATACAGAAGGATTTATTGTAGATGATCTGGAAGTCTGGAAGCAGAGATACTGAAGATTTTGCAAGCACGAGTCATTTTGAATGCTAAAAATCAGTTTTCACCGCGAGCGCGCGGCACTTCTTCCATTTCTGTGCCCGCTCCAAATGCCACGCTACGCGTCTGTACGCTTCACTTTATCAATCATTTTTTAGTATCAATTTCTGATACAAAAAATACCAGTAATTGATTCCCGTTAAATTGAGATATATTTTTTTAAATCTATGCAAAAAAATGGAATGCAGCGAGGATAGTGATCTTGTCTTGTCTGGACTATCATATTTTAAATACTTGGTAAATTATGATTTCTTGTATAATTATATCAATTTATCAGACCAAAATAATATTCATAAAATAAGCTTTTACAAATTTTTATATGTCCATGTTTATAGTTTTTGAGGACATTTATGACAATCTTAAAAATAAGTTATGTAATCTCCGCCACACGAGAGTTGAACAACGGCTTATAAGGGGAAAGGGTTATAAAATACGCAACAGAAGCTTCTGTAGAGCTCAGAGCATAATGCAAATTTGGTTTCTTTGTGTAACTAACTATGGTACAAAAATAAGATAAGAACCTTTGTAATTAATTTATTAATAAAGAACATGGCGACCGAAATTTTTCCATTGTTCCTCTTGTGTGGTGGACTTACTTATTTTAACTTATTTGTCATAATTAACTGTCTAATTAATCCCTTTGCTGCTTGGAGCATACTGTTACTTGTGACGATTTATAAAGCCTAATGGTTTCAAAACACATGTTTTTTATATGATCTTTAATTTTTTGGTTTCGTAGTTGTTTTATTTGGGAGTCTCATCCATCCATTACTCGAAGGTCGAAAAACTCAATTATCAAAGTAAGCATATGACAAGCAAAGGAAGTAGATACATGATATATTTTTATACCTACATATTTTCATATCTTATTAAAATAGATTATTACTTAAACTCTAAACAATTTATTGAGTTTATCTTTAATACGGGTTGCAATCATTAAACAGCACGCCGGATTTTAAACTTTTTATTAACAAAATTTTTTTAATAGTGGTTATACCTTGCTTGTTTACGCTGTACCGCTCAGGAGAGTTAAAATTAATTCACCTTAATTTAAAATTAAAGAAGAATCTAATAAAAAACTCTTTTTGATTAAAATCGAGCGGGAAATAAATTAAAAGTGTTTTAGGAAATTATACAATCAGAGCATCAATCTGGTAGTTACCCAAATGGCTTCTCGAAAATTTGCATACCATCAGTGCCACTTTTTCAGCATCACTGCTATTACCACTAAATAAATATTTTGTTTTATAATTTAATATTTATGTTTATTATTATTATTTTTAATATATATTTATTTCACTATGTTGGATTGATAATTAATATGATTTTGATTTTAAGTGCAGATATTATTTATATTTTTATTTTATATTATGTGATAATAAGTTCGTCTGTAGACCCTTACTTTGGATTGCCTAACACTCTTAAAGATTCTCCTCAAAATGGACGTCAGTTCAGAATGAATAATAATTTTGAAATCTCTTGGTTAAATTATATGGTGGAAACGCTTGCATTTTTATCATTTCACAATAATTGTACTTTGATATTTATGAATGTAAATTAGAGCATGAAGATCACTCACCTCAGAGGAGGTTCAAAATAGGCTGAATCATCATGAATTAATATTACAAATTTTAATATTTTAATGGAAGCTCAAAAACAATTATTAATAAAGTCATAACTTTCTCAAATTTTATCTTAATATGTCATATATATATATGTATATATATATATATATATATATATATATATATATATATATATATATATATATATATATATATATATATATATATATATATATATATATATATATATATATATATCTATATATATATATATATATATATATATATATATATATATATATATATATATATATATATATATATATATATATAGATCTTAAGTGAATTCATTCAATTAGAAAAATATTAGTTTTCATTAAATGGGACATAAATTTTACACATAAGAAATTTTATGGTGCTTTAATAATTTTCATAAAAACTTAATCTACCCTGAGATAACCTACTATAGCTTATAATGATAGTACAGGGGATATTAAATCCTCGATAAATAACGTTCGTTATATATTTAGATAAATTTTATACGTTATTCAAAAGGCGAAATATGGATATTGGGGTATTGTTACTTTTGAGCAGAGTTCATCCAAAAACACTTAAACACTTTCACTACTGCGCTGATGCTATGGCACTGTTATTATTTCTTCGTTGATTTCACACACTTAATGATTATTAACTTGTTAAAATCCTTGTTGAAAAGACCACGAGGTCTTAGGGTGAATTTTCTAGGATACTGCCTAGCATGACTCACGAATGATTTGGATAACAGCCCATATCACTTAATTTAAATTATTAAATTTACAAAATCATCTGCAAACACATGTAATGCAATGTTACACACTTTTAAACAATTAACTAGGTTGTACTGGATATAATTACTTGTTTTATACTTGATTTTTTTTGGAGAAAAAATTCACGTAGCTATCTGTGCAGTACTTTTTTCCTAATTTCTTCGCATTATTCGAATTCGAATTCGATCGAAATCTATTTCTAAGAAACAATGATATTACCTTAGTTACATGTGCTTTATATCTTTTATGGCCATTTGACAGCCAATAAAATTCTTTCATTATTTACACTTTTCATATTTTCACTACTAAGTATTAAGTTATGTATGTCACATATTAAGTCAATTTAATTTAGAGCTATTATATACTTTTTGTGCCCGCTCTAGTCATGTTATTAGCACGACTAGAGTCATGTTAAGTCTGTGATATCAACAAGTATTATTAATATTTGTTGGTCTCAAGTTGGACTTTTAACTGAGACTACTTTGCTTCGAGGCTAGACTTTCAAGTCCCTCTCGAGTGATACTTTATTATATACATTTTGAATTAGGATTAGTTTATCATTTGTGATACGTTATGTTGTACTTATATTACTATATTGAATTTACCCCATAGCCAACGGGACCCATAGCTAATTAGTAACGTTGGCGACTAGTAACTACTATATTTTTTTCCTTGAAAAAACCTTTGCTTTACTGGATTAAGAAGTAACATTAACAGTTTTATAATTTGAAATAAGTTGTTATAACTACTGCATTCAGAATTTAGGTTTCCATATATTTGAATAATTAAATTTATGCATTGAAATTAAATGCTGGGGAACCGAAAAATTATATTAATATTCATTATGTGAAGCCTATGAATATTTAGTTCATCTGGAACTAATAACATATTTAATTAGATTTTCGTGCGTTCGTTCACAAAATTGATTTTAATGAACATACCTCGAAACCTTTTATTTCATATAAATTGCACCGTTCAACAATAAATACTATATTATCATTTATCAAATTTATGGTACATCTAATTTCCAGTCAGGCAATTCGATCAATTATTGGTACTTTAAATAAATCAGCGAATTATTTCTGCCGGTATAGCTGTAAAAGCAAGTTACTTTATTTCGTTTAATGCGTAGGTATAAATAATTGATTATGCTATAATTTATTTGGGAATTATTTAAATCAGATAGCAAAGAAAATTTATGATGTCAAATAATGTTTCACTGTATTAATTTTGAAATAAATTGAGTTGTCAATTTGTTCGCTACCCTTTTTAACCGGAAGAATACTCCGAATATAAATTCTACATAATTTGTCTCGATTACTCTAGCGTGAAAATTCTTGTGTTGTAAAAACATGCTTCTTTTGGGAAAATTTAACGTGATTTTCCTTGTCCTGGCATTTGTCAGAAGACTTGAACCTAATAACCTGATAACCTAATAACCTGGCGTTATAGATGCAGGTGCGCAGGTCTGTTAGTCCTGCACCCAACTCTGCATCAACGGTGCCGATACCTCCACGAACGTAGACGAAAGAACCGACCTCGATGAGCAAGAAGACGACCCTCCGTTTGCTGCACCACTGTCAGAGGCAAGTGAGACTTCAGAATGGTATTTATGCGTTAATTTACAATATAATAGCTGGGTGGCATTGTTTTAAGTTAACGAACAGCCATCGCAGCCTGTTACTCAGAGTGCTGAAGATCCTAAGCCATCATCGTCCATTAAACACGACACATTATGCCCGACTCTTCCACAGTCCCAGCCTAACGAAGAAGAGTAAAATAAAATGGACATTGCTCTCACGTATTTTCTATACATCGTATCTTCATAATACAACTTACTTACTCTTTTTACCAGTTGACTCTATGGTCTACCAATGATCTTTCCTCCAATATACAGTGCGTTAGAAAAGTAAAGGATATATTCAATATTTCTTAAGACTGACGTTTTTTCATAAAATCCTCGGACACGTCGAATTTTGTCTTTAATTCCGCTTATTTTGATGTAATAAGCTGGCGCTCTAGGTGTTCCGGATGTGATTTCATCAAGTGTTTAAAAAAAAAGGAAAAGCCTTATGTCGGACAAATATACTCGGTCATTTGACGCGTAGGACACTCCTATAATGGAAAATTTATGAAGTCATGAAATTTAAGGTATAACAAAAATATTTAAAATCCATTGTAGTACCATTGTCCGAGAAAATTATTCAGGAAATTTAGTTGTCAGGCTAAGGGTTATGTTAAGGGTTTCGTCAAAAAAAATGCCGCCAAGAATTTTCTGATATAAGAAGTTGTCCGACTGGGCATAAAGAACACATATAACATACATTATAAGTGCCTTTCGATAAAATTGATACACATTTTCATATTTTTTACAGGTAATAAATTTAACCAACCTGTTAAATAAAATTCACTTGTTCCATTTTAATATTTGTTTGTATTTTGTATGTACCAACCTCCAAGCAGAGAAGGAAATTATTTACGTCGTCTTAACATCTATTTGCAAGCAGATAAGTTAGATAAAGTCACTAAAAATTATTATTGGCGTCCTACATCTTACATGTAATCAGTTGTATTAATAACAAGGATTTGGTACAGTTTATACATTTGATGCTATAATACAAGTCCAACTACGCTGTGCCTGTCGGGTTCGTCTCCGATCCGGAAATTGAAGGAAACGCTGCCTCATTTTTATCAACTTCCGTGTATTCTCTGTGACAAACAAATTGAAAAAATCACCATCGCGAAGAATGTCGTCCGTAACGAATTGAACGGAAGGCGGACGATGAAAGTTACGCTATACATATGCAAATATATTAAAGAAAATGCTCATCCCTAATAGAACATTTATATGCTAATTATATTGGACCAGGGTTTAATCCGAAGTGTGATTATGCAGAAGACCTATCTGGTTGCATGTGCTACCGGACGTGTTCAAAGCTAATTGAAATATTAAATTTGTATACCCCATGATTGCATTTCGCTAATGCAGTAAATGCACCTATGAGAATTCAGGCAATTTGGGATATTTACCGTAATTTAGATTAAAATTCTGATCAAATAATTATATGTAACAATTTGCTGTCCCTTAATTTGGCATATATTTAGTTAGTGGCACAATTCCACGATTAATTCCATTTCATCTCTAACGAGAAAAATATCTAGAGAAAATCTAGGTATCATTTAGACTTTAGACCTTCACCGAAGGAACTAAATGAATATATTCTCATTAAGTCATAATTGTCATTAAGTTAATCCTTTGTAAACAAATCCATAATAATCTTGAAAACAAACCTCTGGCGGTGGAATGCTGTAACCTGCTGAATCTAAAATGGCATCGAACAGCTACTACGGCGTTTATTATGAATTGAACTGTTTCGGAATCCACAAATCTGGATATCAGGAACACTGCTTATGAAAATCTCATTCTGCTTATTCGTACATATATGCAATTCTTATACGGACATTGGGAAACTAACTCGTAGACCTAGGATATCCTAGGCATCTACTTCTGGCTGAGATTACCACTTGAATTCTTCTATAAATTTGATGCAGTATGTTGGAAATCACTTATAACTACTTCTCTATTGTGCAGACAAAATTTACACGTGGCTATCGTTTTTTTGATGCCAATTGTTCTCTTCAACTATAGATCAGGTCCATAGGATCACAGATGTAATTAAAAAGTCGCTGGAGGAAAAAAAAGTTTGTTCTACCGTCTTTCTTGATGTAGCACAGGGTTTTGGTAAAGTATGGCACGATGGACTTCACTATAAATTAAGCAAGCTCCTGCCTAATCAGTTCTCATAATTATTGAAGTCTTATATTTCATATAGAACTTTTAGAATTAAGCAGGAAGACGCTTATTCTGAACTTAAAGAAATCAAGGCAGGAGTACCACAAGGGAGTGTATTAGGGCCAGTCCTTTATCTACTATACACCAGTGATATTCCTTAATTAGAGTATGACACGATAGCCACCTTTGCTGATGACACTGCTATAATGGCTGTAAGCAAAGATCACCAAGAAGCGGCAATAAATCTGCAAATATCAGTTAACAAAATCAGCACCTGGACTAAGCAATGGAGAAACAAACTAAATGTGAGTAAATCTGCCCATGTTAATTTTACAAACAAAAGAGACCGACATAACCCTGTTAGCATAAACAATATCCATGTATCACATGCTGATACAGCAAAATATTTGGCTATAACACTGGACGCTAAGCTACGCTGGAGAGCTCATGTCAAAAAAAAAGAAGGAGGAATTAGATATCAGATTTAAAAAAATGTATTGGCTGCTTGGACGAAATTCCACGCTGTCAATACATAACAAAGTACTTTTGTACAAACAAATTCTCAAGCCCGTATGGACATATGGCATCCAGCTGTGGGGTTGTGCCAGTAAGAGCAATCTAGATATAATCCAGCGATGCCAAAACAAAGTATTAAGGAGCATTGTTAATGCCCCCTGGTATTGCAGAAATAGTGACCTCCATAGGGACATGGGAATGGACACCGTTAACCAGACCATCAGCGAATTCGCCAAAAGTCACGAAAAGCGATTTCATCGTCACGTCAATGTCGAAGCTCCAGCTCCTCGGCAATACAAACCAGATTAGAAGGCTGCGAAGAGGATGAAACCCTTCGAGCTAGTATAATTTTGTTAGTGCAGAGAACAGTGCCTGTGTACACATTAATATTAGTGTAATTAAGTATTAGAAAAATATAAGGAACTCTAGTGAGTAAGTCCTTAGGTATAATTTACTACTATAAACAGTAGTAAATTAGGTTAGAAAAATATTACTCATTGATCTATGTTCAGATCAGATTGTAATTAAAATAAATGCCATTGGTGTTTGTATTAAAAAAAAATGTTCTCTTCTGGATTATTATCCATTACTAAGGAAGTTATTATACAAAACAAAACATTATTTCATTGGTTTCCTTCGATAACAAATATCACCGACCAATTTCAAGGCTCCAATATTTATAATTTTCCCTGTTACATTGTTAGTATGCAATTAAAGTACTGTTCGAAGCTTATATATAATATTTACTTTAGTTAACTACTGTTATTTTTCGATACTTCCATTTTGTATACCGGTCACCTGTGGACCATCTGTCGAAGTAACTGGACTGGTAGATATTTTATGAGCACTTTTTGCAGGAAATTCTGCTTGCGTTGTTCTGTTGACAGTATTCAAAGTGTTCTTACATATATTTATATTTGATGATGGCCTTCTTGAAGTTATTCGTTCCTGTTTATTTCCCTTTAATACCACCACGCAATTGTTAATGCAGAGCATTTAGAAGATTTCTCATAATTCAAAAACCGTTCGATTTAGGGGAAAAAA
>CAXKVY010004854.1:0-27263 GCA_964058915.1 Tetropium fuscum
TATTGCATATCCAGTACATTATAACTTCTTAAGGTTATCTGAATCTGACACCTACATGCAATCTCAAAATACTTTGTTTTAATTAAATACAGTTTAAATTAATACATATAATTAGGTGCCAACAAAAAGTTGACTATCTCAACATAAATATAACTATTTTATGACGACGTTTTTTATGTGACTGAGAAGCACGTTTCACTGAACTGATAAAACGCGGTTCGCAGCGGATCGACAACGCTCTATGTTTAAGTGCTCTGCATTATTCACGCCAGTTTTAGAAAACGCCTAAGACACTAAGAGTAAAATTCCAGAATGTCTTTACGATAACTGCTTGTGGCCTTATTACCTGACTGGCCTTAACTACCTACTACCTTTTAAAATCTAATACACGTTTTTAATAGAAATTCTGGTGACAAAGCTATCTTACTACATTTTTACGCCAATCCATTTTAGGCTTTTTTGGGTTATTTTAATATTTCAAAAATGTAAGTAATAGCGGGTCAAACAAATAGAAAACAGCTTCCATTTCACATCTATGAGCCGTTATGGGTGTAAGAAAGGGTAAGCAGTTCATATGGGTAGATACGAATAGAAAACAGCCTTTCTTGATAGATTTTTGATAATAGATCTTCACAATTTTCCTACTCATTGCCACACCCGTAAGCTTAGAACACCCGGATTACATTATTCAACGCAAAGATCCACATGGGTAGATACGAATAGAAAACAGCCCCTCTTGATAGATTTTTGATAATAGAGCTTCACTATTTTCCTTCTCCTTGCCACCCCCGTAAACTTCATCCGGACTACATCTATTCAAAGCAGAAAGATCCACCCTATACCACCCACCTAAATCATCCCGATCTGTGAAACTTAACTTTTTAACTTTTTTATAGCCCACTTTAAATTAGACCTCGACATAATTTTATTTTTAACATTTCAAATTGTCCAAACGTAGAGCTTCACTAGTTTTCTCCCGCTTGCCGTCCCCGTAAACTTAGAATGCGCGAATCGTACAGTGGTCTGTTGTAGCAAGTTTCAACCTACACAGTGACATCAAAATCATCCCTATCGAATCACCCCTACGTACAGGGTCGCGACCGAACATTTGTCTCACTTTCCAGATGCCCGCCTATATCTTACGTTACACTGCCGACCCCTTAAACATTTAATATTAAAAATCACCTTTGTAACCGTTTCTAGCTTAACTTTTTTCTTGAAGAAAATAATGGGTGCAAAGTTCAGATTTGTATTCAGCATCCCCAAAAACAGATATAAGCCACTGTAAAATTCTTCCCCATTTTTTGCATAGTCCGTGCACTATACGACTGGGTTATTTAACTACAGTCCTTTTTTGTGCAGTTTCCGAATTAGATTTGCGTTATGATTTAATGCTCAACTTTATAATAATTTTGCATGTATTATCTATATTAAATTTCAAATCGTTTTTATCTAAATCAAATCCTATAGATTGCATTAACGGGAATAAATTCCTACAAATGACAAAGTATATAATAAATATACAACAAAAGAAGTGAAATACACCTATGACACGATGTAGCAATCACTCTGTTGAAAATAACAGATCCAGTTATTTAGCTGGCTTTGTTTGATTTGAATTTCACAATATTACATTTTATAGCTATTCTCATCACTAGCTGGAAATGTATGCGTTTGCCAGACAAAGTACGATTATGCCCATCCATCTCTAAAATCTATCCAATTAAAACGGTAGATTACGCAAAAATGTATCTAAATGATAAGCCGCGCTGAATATTTTTTTATTGCTAAAGTAGTTTATCTGCTCCAAATACTGATTATTTAATCGAATAGAAATAATCCAATTAGTCCAATCAATATACACAAGCCTATGCAAAAGCTGTTACAGGATAAAAAAATTATTAGAAAAAAATATTTAAAAAAAAATATTTAAATGCTCTAAAGAGAAGAAAATAAACTTTAAATTATATTAAATCCATCAATTTATTACATTACATAATTTATACGATATGAAAGCTTGTCGGGAGATTTACTTATTTTATAAAAACATAATTTTTTTTTCTTAGAATTACTTATGTCAATATCAAATTACATATTGTATTATTGTTTATCTACACAAGTAAATCTCGCGAGTTACGATCCCACATTGTAAGAAGCTATACTTATAATAATGTAACTGCATAATGTATACTGTAAAGTCAGGAATAGATAACAACGAAATTATACATAAGCTTTCATGCCTTTGTTATTCACTTTTTGCTCCAACCTATTACTATTAGTTTGTCAGTCTCTGGAAATGAAATTTTTTGTCTTTTTAAAAATTTGTTTCGCTCGGACCGAATCGAAACTGGCGCAGTCAGTAGGATGGTATAAATTAATCGATGGCTGATTATTGTGAATTTCAATTCTTAAATTACCAAAGATCGGGTAAATACCAGTGTGATAATAATAAGAGTAATACAGTGACGGATAAATAAACCCGCATTTGGCAATTTTAAAAAATGGGCTATATTTTTTTTACCTGGGTTAATTTATCCAAAGTTATAAAATGCTATCAGAACTGAAGAGCTGCGACAGCTCTTTAGTTGTTCAACAACAGAAAACTATGAAGAAATATCGCTGTAATAATATTATTGTTCTTGTTTTTAGTTCCTTATTTTATATTGGTACAGATTTTCTTTTTTTTTAAATAAAACCTAGATAATATCTCATTCAAAGGTTTTATTCATACGCGTGTTTGCGAAACAGAAGTTTTATCAGCAGTTGTAAAATACTTTACTTTCTGTAACTGATCCTGAAGAGGATTGGAACCTTTGATGTGAAATTGACACTGGCGTGTTTTCCACAAACACCAAAGCACTGAACACTATACTCGACGCGTGTTTCGCCAGCCAAGTTGGCATGATCGGAAGATGATTAAAACTGAAGCAACACTAAAACCGTACCCTATTTATACCTAAATTATTGTCACGGTTCAATGAACTATAACCGACTAACCAAAAGAGCGGGCTATTTGGGATAGGCCCTTTGTCGCTATTTATACTATTTTTACATTTGTTGCATCCAGTAGCCTACGATTTGTGACATTCCTAATTAATCTTAACTTACTAATGTCTATCCTATGATTGTTATCAAAAGCATGTTGAGTGACGCTGAATTTTTCTGTTCTTCCGTATTTGATATGGGCCGTGTGCTCCTTGAATCTAGATTTAAGGGATCGCCTAGTTTGTCCAACATACTTTTTTATTACAGTCTTTACAGCTAATTTCATAAATCTCCGACCTTTCGTTAATATTTATTTTATCCTTTGGATTGCCTAAAATTCGTTGTTGAATGAACAACCGGATGAATGAACAACTGTTATTCCTATATCTTTAAAAATTCGCTAAGATCATGGGTAACAGAGGTTCATATGGAATTGATATAAGAGTTGCGAGGGGTTTCTTTTAATTTACGTTTCTTGATCATTTTGTCAACTAAGTAGTCCTGTACAATATCCATTACTCACAGCTATATCTTTGATTAATGACTTTTTTTCAAACCTCTCCTTGTTAAGAGGGAAACTTAAAAGACGGTGAATTAGAAAATTGAGGCTTGCCATTTTGTGTTGAACGCAATGGTTAGAGAGTTAATGGGTATATATCTATAAGTATTTTTATATTTTTGTAACTGGTTATGAAAAATAAAACGTTTCCTAACGTCAAAGGGTTTGGAAAAGTGTTACATAAAAAGTCAAAATTAGAACAACAAAAAATAATTATTTATAAATTAGTGAAAAAATCTTTGGGCTATTTTTTGACTAAACCTTTGCATTTGGTCGGTTTTTCATTATATTTTCAGCTAAACGATGTTAAAGTTTTGGTCTTTGCATTTTGACATAACTCCTTCGCAACTGCGGACGTCCCTGCTTGCAGCATTCTTCGAACTATTTTGAAACCTTCTCTTTATCTTTTTCGCCTACTTATCTTCGTCGACTGGAATAGGGAACATGACTAAAATTTTATATATAAAAATAATACTAAAAAACATATCGTGGCGTTGTTATAAAAAGTGTACTTCAAAAGAAAACAAGATTTATAATTTCGGGCAATCAGTATGAAGGATCTAAACAGCGATAAAATTGAAGCGAAACTAGCTGTGACATCACCAACTACAATATTCGGACGTTGCGCTGGAAAGCGGCCGAATAAAGTATGAAAGCAAGCCGTCGAGTGCTGGGATCTGCCGTAGCCGACCGAATCGGTCTCCTCGTCGTTTGTAAATTGTAGGTTGTGGCGTCACGACTTTGGACGGTTCGCCCGCGGGCGAGGCTTTAATAATTCACAACAAATTTATTATTGGGAATTAAGGCGTCATATTTTGCAGATCTTATTTTTCAGCATGGTAGAACATTCTTATACAATTTAAAAAGATGGGAATGTTCCCTGTTGTTTTAAGGGCACACAAATTCATCAATTCAGATCGAGTTAAAATTAACTGAAGTGTTTTAATATGTTTCAGTATAACGTTTTTGTTGTTTTCATCGACACTTTTCTGCATTACCGAAATTATAATGGAGAAAACTCTAAGGCAGAAGTTTCTTGATTTTACGATTCGCCGGAATTATTATTTGTGGAAATTACTGAATATATACCTACTATTAGATGTGACAATAATTAAAACACCATAATCAGGGAAATTAAAAAGTTATCAGAACCGATTTTCGCAGCATTTATGTTTCTATATGCAGTAACCCTGATTGTGAAATTATTTGTTTCAATGAATTAACGAATTGTCCATTTTGAATATTAGCCAATTTGTCGAAGGTAGTATATTATATGCTGTTAATAAACTTAGAGGAACATGACACTGACGCTTGATCAACTCTGCAGTTCATGTTTGGTTAAATATTGCAGATATAATAATACAATTATTTCATGCAACTCTGGCGGACTCTATTGTTGGTGCTAGTAAATTTTGAGCAAGCAGCGCAGTACAATTAATTGAAAAGTAATAAAAGGTCCCTTGGCGATGTAAAACAAAAATAAATCATTCATCTTTAGACATGACATACAAATTTATTTTTTATGTAGCAAATAACTTCGCGTGGGGGCAATAAGGCATAAAGAACGCCAGCTCACGTGGGGTGCACATTTGAGAGCGTACGAACATATTTTAATAAAATCCCCGGATATATGAACATACCTATTTGCAGTGAACTTATTAATATTGTGTGCATTATAAGGCTTTCATAATATAGGCAAATAACTTCGAAAACTTCTCCCTTTATATTTGAAAAAGTTTAAGGAATCCATTTCAGAGACGGTTGAGATATCGTACACGAACACGAGCAGGTCTTCTATTTTTGAGGTACTTTATTTCAAGATGAACTTAAGAATTTCAAGAAATTATATTTACGGAAACGGGCCGATTACTAGATTTGATTTTTGAAAATTATGCAAAAGTGCTATATATTTCTAGCGTAATATATTTTACATAAAATACAATAAATGAAATAAAAGGACCTTAGATGTATGAAGCATGAACAACGTTTTACAAGGTTTCTTATTTTTACCTACGATTTCATATTATCATATTTAGATACAGACGTAGCCTTCCCACAGCGCCAGTGATGTCAAAATTGTAGATGTAATTGAGTAAATTATGAGTAAAATTAAGTCGCGTTCATTTATATATTTACTCCGACATTTCCGTACATCGTTGAACTATCAACATGACTCTTTTTTATTTTAAATTACGGACCTTGGCGCATCTTTCGAAACATTAAATGGTTGATATTTTTTATTTTAAATGTGCTTAAAATATTGATTACTTTGGCAGGTCGAAAATGACACAAGCAAATTTCCGCCAATCGAAAAACGTTTTTGTTTTTGGGAATTTATAAACTAAATATACAATATATTATAAACTCAATGACATTTCTATAATTCCTATAAAATTCAGAATACATTTCATTCGAAATTATTAACTTTAGATATTTTGTGTAAGTTGATTCCACGTTTTGTACAAAAGCACCAAAATCATGTATCCTTTGCTTACCTATATACTAACTCAATAGTCCCAACTTATCAGGCAACCTGTCTGTTCAAGGATTACTTGCCACAAACTAACGTAGTTTAACTACATTTATATACCTAGTAATTAACATTAATGTCAAAACATTTCCTAACCAAGTGGTTGAGTGAAGGCCTGACGGAATTATCATTTAAATGTTCGTGCAGTTGTTGGACGATAAGAAAGTCCTTGAGGATGATGTGTGCTGTGAAATTTTCATAATTATTGCCATAGCGCGGGCTTGTTAAAACTTCCTTGTGCTCCGTAGAGGATCCCGTCGATTATTAGTGCTCCTGGGCACTCCTTTGGGGCTTGAACTTGCTGGCTTCGGCATGGCCCGTTTAACTAAATTACTTTAAACGTACATAGCGTTAGAAAAACGTTCATGTTAGAATTATAATTAAATCTAACATGAAATGGGGCGATGGGGGCATGAACTTTAAAATTAATTTTATTTTTTAGGTACGTACAGTCGCGAAGGCCATATTAACTACTCACATTTCTGGTTATAGTTCTGGTTTATACTTCACAACTATTGCATGCACAAAATCGAGATTACATGTACTTTAAAAGATTTGAGAATATAATTTTATTGCATACCGTGGTGTCAAATTTTGGTAGTTAACGAACAGAGCTTAGCGGAACGCTAACTAGCTGCGCGCACGATTGGTCAAAACGTAATATCGTTATAACTAAATAATGGATCTCCACAAAAATCTGTTACAAATGAAGCTACAATAGAGAAGTCATAATAATAAGTATAAAATATCAGTCACTAATAAGCTGTACCTAAATTGAAGGATTAATGCAAAAGCATCAATGTAAATCAGGGTTTCGAGAGCTTTAGCTAGGAACCGAAATCAAAATGTCGAGGGAACGCGGCACACATAAAGTGAAGTTACACGACGGATATTGAATTTAACTATATGATAGTATTTAGAATTAAAAATTATATAATATAAAAATCAAAGTGTAATAATTTTAAGTGAAATTAAATAAATTCAATAATGTGAATCAATCTGACTGGCCAGATCAACATAACATAACAAGAAAAGGAGAAGGTAACCAGGAAGTTGCATTTGTTTTTGCAGAAACTACAAACACTATAAAGAGTCTAGCTACGGCATTCGAAGAAGTAACAGTAGCTCCTGAATTTCATGAAAATTTATTATAAAATAATTGCAAATTTAAAGTAATACTCATTAATTTGTACCAATACTACTAGTTCAATAATACCAGTGTAAATGGTCTAGAAGCAGAAAGAACTGCACGAATAAGTGTTTTCGCCGTTTTTTAACAAGTAAGAAGTGAAAAGCTTGGTAGCGTCCCAGCCCAGCAGCAGAAATTTGCAATCAATAACAAACAAGAACAGGAAGCAATCTTTCACAGTTATTAAAGTAATAGAATATTAAAAACTACAGTAGCAGAAAATTTGAGGGTAAATTAATCCCAAGACGAGATCCAACAAAGGCAGTCAGCATTCCAGAGGCAGTGCAGCAACATCCCGCTAGATGACACAACCACCAGAGCCCAGCGGCATTTGGTAGTTCGTGTACCAGTGAAACCAAAAAGGTCATAAGTTTTGTGCGTGGTGATAAAAGGATTAACATATTTTTCATGGTAATAAACAATTCAAAATTTGCTAGTCTTAAGGAATATTGTGTCAGAGGACTTGGTCCCATGTAATAGATTTAAGTTACGTAGATTTTTTCGCAGGATAGGAATAAGATTTTAAGATTTTATTTATTTTTATTAACCATATCTGATAATAAACAAAGTCATATGCAATCAACTTCTTCTTTCTTGTTTTTTGAAAATTTCAGGATATCATTGAAACTAATACAATTTGAGCTTCACTAAAATTTTATTAATTTTTACGAAATTTTGCATACAATAAAATTCATTATTTTGACTCAGTAACATCTTACAAAGAATCTTTTTAAAGAAATTTATATAATAGACCTAATTGGACCCACTCCAAAACTATATAGTGCTCATGACTAAAGTGATCCTTCAATTAAAATATAAATTAGTGTTCATAGAACTGCCCCATAAAACAGAGAAGGATCAATAGGGAAGAAAATAGAGATTTGATTATAGAATAGAATATTCTATAATCAAATTGAATGTTTCTCCATCATATTATTTCAATATAAAATAATTTACTTCAAAAAGCCTAAAAACATATTACATATTCATCAATTATCTTATCAAGCTAGGGCTATATATAAAATTATATAAATCATATGTTAGTAATTATTTTATGGTGTCCGAAGGCAAATTGGCACTATGACCCAAACAAAAAATTTAATATCTACTCATCTTATTATGTAATTACTGCGGCGATATTTGATATCTTATTTATTTAGAAAGCTGAAAATGGTACACTAGTTACATACGGTGGTTATGGCACATAATAAGTTGGGACCCGATAATTACCAATTACTTAATTATTAATATATGTATAAGTATTGCTTGTAGGAAACTGGCTCAAGTTCACACAGACGGCGTTGTTTAAGAGAAAACCTAATTATCTCTTAACAACTATTCAAATAATGTAAATTAACTTATTGAACGCACATATTATGATAAATATTTATATTAGCATAAGACCCTTTCACGGGAATATTAGTATATATTGTGCGATTGCAAATTAAGTTAGTATCAGTTGTTCATCGACCAAAAGGACATAGTCACCTAACTAATCATGAATACATTTATCGTAAGCATACACCTGTTTAAAACAATATAGAAATAAAAGCCTTTTTGTACTTGAGGATGAAGTAATTTGGTATTAGATAAAATTATAAGTGCATGTAAACTTAGTTCTTAATTTTATTGGTGAAGATTAAGAATCTACTAAATATATTTGGTTGCTGTTAATAGAAATTAAACGAATACGAATTACATAGGTTTTAACGTAATAATTTTATTAATAATTCATTTTTATAAGTCCATTTTTGTTGTTAAAACAAAAATTACTCATGACGAAATCAGCTACTCACATTTTGATAAAATTTTGACTGCTCATACTATTTCATTTCAAGTTATTTTGCTATCCACTAAATGTTTGCAATTTTCAGGTTTTATGCTCACTAGCGGCCATGGGGTCATCCATACCCCAGTTTGGCGGGGGTTCTGCGGGGGGCCTTCTAGGAGGGGAGTACTCCCTTGGTGGAGATGGACAAGGAGGAGGCCAGGAAGGCGACAAAGGAGAATCGCTTGGATTTACCGGATCTCGTTTTATTACGCCAGTGGACTTACATCATGAGACCGAAATACATCTTAAGGTAGGTTATGACTATAGGGGATTCAGTAGGTTCTTATATATAAATTGTTTGAAATATGTGTTCAGTTGAACAGCTATTCAACTGAACCGCAAGCAGATGATTACAAAAACCTAATTCGTTACTGTTACTTTGAGGCAGAATCCTGAACGTTTTTTTTTTGTTGAGTGGTATTTGGGCAAACTATTTTGTTTAATCAATGAAAAGAACTAACTGATGAGCAGGTCCCACAGTTTGGCGCAATACAATCAAGAAATGATATATAAGTAAATAAAAAAAAATATATATATATATATATATATATATATATATATATATATATATATATATATATATATATATATATATATATATATATATATATATATATATATATATATATATATATATATATATATATATATATATATATATATATATATATATATATATATATATATATATATATATATATATATATATATATATATATATATATATATATATATATATATATATATATATATATATATATATATATATATATATATAACGTTATATAACGTTCGACATGAATCGAATCAGACGTAATTTTAGTACTTGTTATGTAAAAGCCGTTGTTTACATTACATTAATGCCCAGAAAATATTTTTAATAACTTTTGTGGCTTATAATAATTTAAGATGAATCATTATTTTTTACTTTTGTTGTAATTTTGATAATGCTATTTTCAAAAATGTGCAATTATTATGTTGCTTAGACTATTGCAAAACCAACTAGTGGTGCACTGCATTATGTTGAAGGGTATAATCCATAGGGACAATTAGATTCCTTTTATAAACGGGATCCTGATGATACCTAATCCCTTTGGAATAAATCAAGCTTTGATTATATAATGTTATTAATGTTGCGGTGGATAATATATTAATTATATAGCATCCATATACTCACCTGAATTTAATTGACACTTGCATTAAAACATAAACATAAACATTAGAACATAAACTTTTGCAGAATGGTCATATAATTACCAGAGATAAACAGATCATGTAACAGAAATGATTCTAATAGAATAAGAGTAGAATAATTCATGTTTTATACTTGCGCGAGTTGAACCATTGCGAACTGTCCTTAAATAATGCGTTTCAAACTATCAGCCAAGTTCTCTCATTACCAGTCGACATTAGTTTGTAGAATTTCATGGCAGAGTTTAGGGGTTTTTACGTAATTTAATAAAATCATTATGGAATTATTTTCAAGTATTTATTATTATGAAAATATGTAACATATTAATTTTGCAACTATAGAAAACTATGATGTAGCGTTGTATAAATGTGTAAAATCAGTTCAGTAAAATTAACGTTCGTCCTCTGAAGATTTTGATGAACTATATTAATAATCATATATTCCCTAGCTATGTCAATAAAAATTTCATTTCATTTAAGCCATAATATATTTTTTGGGGTTATTATTAACATTGAAACACGCCAAAAGATCCTTTTTCACCACAGTTGGTTGCAAAGTATTTTTGCCCTTATAACTCTTCAGTTATTAGGAAAAGCTAACATTTAAGAAAAAATCGTTATCAAGGGTTTACGATATTTGATAGATTATGTTTGATCTATTAAAATATAGATTACTATTATTATTCAATAACTATTATAACTATTCAATGACGATTATAGTTCAATAACTAAAATAAATTATACTCAATATTGTGCACACCAAAATTAATCGATACGCCACTGTCTAAGAGAAATCGTAAAAGCGCATTTTCGAATTCAGTTGTATTCAATTTATTAATTAGTTAATAGAAGCGAATTTACCCCAATACTCGGCAAGGAACAAGACGAGATGGATACTAATGCGTATTTTGACGGGTTTAGAAAAATTAATCGATAAAGGAAAATACAACCTCACCACAGTTAATAGGTCCAAAATCCCGGACATAGCTGAAAAATAAGTTACAAACAACAACCAAAAGTTCTATAGTTTACCAGAAAATGTATATAGGCTATACCTAAAAAAATATGAAATAACTTCTTGTTATTCCAAAAAAAGTTAATAGATATACGTGGAATGTTTCAATATAAATCGGTACAATAATTCATAATTATACATTAAAAATGAGGTACATGGTGCAAAGTTACATATCTATTGATTTGATCGAATAACTTGTAGCTTTAGCAGGAGATTTAGAGTAACTACTAGTTTGGGACTTTGAATTTCGAATGATTTTAATGTATATTTTGAGTCCTATGTAATCGTCTGTTTTTACTTAATTATAACCCAGTAAAACCTGCGATATTGCAGACGTTATCCTGAATTCCAAAATACAGCGGATTTTAAACTATTTATGTAACTCCGTACATCTACATATTATCTTAAAGATCATATATCAAGATGAAAGTTGCCTACAAAAGATTACACATAATATTTCACTCTTGCTAATAATTATATAAAATGATTCATACATGTAATTAATTGCAAAATTTATACAACTTATACATATAAATCATCTCATATACTTATATAATTTTCACTGTTTGTATAATTTCTATCATTTCTAAAATCAATTTGAAAAGGTTTACAAGAACAATTAATTGCATGTAGAAACATGTTGGGATATAAAATGTAAATGTGACCCGCAAAAATTGGTAAATACGGCTTCGCAAAAGGTAAACAAAAATTAACTTCAGTCTCCAATAATACCTTATACATTAGGCTTTGATTGTTTTTGCGTTTAGGCTGAATTGTACTAATTATGATAACCTATTTGTTATTTATAGCCCTATCTTTCACATTAGTCTGATTGTGTTGCGTTAATTTATTTGCTTTATTGCTTGCATATTATATAGGCACATAAATTCGAGTACTTAAAGCTTTTTAAGTTTTTTAAGTAAGTGTTTCAACTAAATTTTAAATGTCTGCTTCTTATTGTATGTTTTTATTACTCTCTTTCGTTTCTAAACAGATTATAGGTACCTATGCATAATAGGAAATTACTTCCATCAATATTTGAAGTATGTAACAGCAAATATAGTAAATAGTGAAACAAAAAGAAATCAATAGTATCAGTTGACACTATAAAACTATGTACCTTTTCGAAAATTGATTAGCACACTTCCACTTGTAAGGTTTAGGCAGTTTCCGAACTGCCTAATTTTAAAGTTTACTGGTGGATATAAATAGAGACAGTAGATATTTGTAGATGGTTTATATGTTAACGAGATATTTGGTTCCAGGCTCACCCCGAATACCATTATGACTACCATGTAGCAGACCCCAAGCACAAGGATTTTAAGAGCAAGCACGAAGTCCGAGATGGATACAAAGTAAAAGGTAGCTACAGCCTTTTAGAACCAGACCATAAGACCATCCGTGTGGTGGATTACGTATCCGATAAAAAGCTTGGATTTATTGCCAAAGTGTCTTACAAGAAACACCAGTAAAATAATTGTTGTTGATAAGTATCTGTTAAGTTTAAATATGCTAGTATGTTATTAAATGTTATATATCTTTGTTAATAGGCACAGTTGACTTGTTTTATTGCGAAATAAAATTGTATATACAGATTAATTTGTTCTAATTTTCATCAAATTAATATCTCTCTCACATCATGTAAGCCATGTTATATATTATACAGCGTGTTAATAAATTGATGAGGCAGATTTGAAGAAGTAAATTTTTAGCAAAAATTAAGGGGGGTCTTTCAAAAAAAAATCCAAAAGAAGAAGTAAGTTCAAGTGGAAAGGCTTTTGGAAAAAAATAAAAGACCCCTAATTTTTGCTGAAAATTCACCCCTTTAAATCTTTCGCACAATTTAGACCCTGTATATAATTATAGGGTAAGAAGGATATATTTTGAATATATTTCTCCTGTGGTTATTCTAACTGAGGACAGAGTTAAAAGAAAAAATAGGAATATCAACATTCTTACATTATACAATATGGCACTATTAGAGGTTTAAAAATGGGTGACAATATTTTGAAAACGTTTCACATTTCACATATGCATTCCTACGCCTACAGGGTTAAAAGTTGTTTCCATTTTTTTTCAACGTGGGCGTCGGTGTTTAAAGTATAAGTAAATAAAAATTGACATAATAAAAATAACGTAACGTCCATACGCTAGGTATGGACGTTAAAATATATCCTGTGTTTTTGAGAGATCCACGATTTATTTTTGTGCCATTATGTTGTCTGAGACGTATATTTAATATAATTTGGTGTATTAAAATTATGTATTAAAATTAAAAGATTTGAATTTACAGTATATCTGTAAAATATTTATGTTATTGGTATTTTAGGGTGGTCCAATAATTTTAAAAAATTTCAAGGTACCCATAAAAATATGAATGTTAAAAAAAATATTTTTTAAGATCGAAAACGGAACTACACATAGAAAATGAGGCACAAATTTCATTTCGGATTCTAAAATTTTCATTAAAAAAACAGCGGCGTAGTAAAATCTATTTTTCCGGGGGTAAAACCGATAAAATATATGTTTTTAAATATTTCTCCTGTAACGTTGGACGTATCGACCCAACTTATATAAAGTTTTTAAACGTCAATTGATTCTCAACTTAAAAGTATAGGAGTCGAAGTGTTCGCCCATAAAGATAAAGGATATATGATTTTTCCAAGGAAAACATACGAATCTCCGAGCAGCAAACCTTAATAAATATGTATTATGTAAGGACGTTCTTATATAACGGTCGTACTTAAGTAAAATGAGCAGCGCGTTTTATTTCCGAAATAAAAAATACGATTAAAAGGAGAGGGATGAAGTAAATGATGATTTTTTATAGGGTAAAATGTATAAAATATTATTAATTTAAAAAAAAATGTTACAAACTACCAGGGAATTTTGAAAATATGGGGCATATAAATTCAAGCACAGTTTTACGGGTCTCCTTATTTTTTCAGATTTTTTTATCCAAATTTACCTTACTTTGCCTTACGACGACAAACAGACGAGCAAAATCTCGGTCTTATATGTAAACGACTACGTCGGATCGGATGCTGACTTCAGATTCGATGCCGAAACGCTCGTTTAGAGTTACCGTTGAAAAAGTGAAATTTATAAATTCCCACTTTTGACCGTTTTTTGAACCGTTTGAAATATCGAGCATCTATCGAGTTAGATGTACATAACGTACATCTATCCTCTACATAAAAGTATAAGAGTCTAAGCGTCCGTCTGCGAATATAAAGGAGACATGGTTCTCTGAAAAAACGGTTTAAAAAAAATTAATAACTTCAAGGCATACCATATACCCATAAAAATATGAATTTTCTAAATATTATCTCGGCCAAATTATCCGAAAATGGCACTACATACTTAAAAAGAGGAGTACGTTTCATTTCCGATATAAAAAAATTCATTAAAGGAACAGAGGCAAAAATGCTAGAATTAAAATATATTTGTCATGTAAAATGGCTTAAGAAAGAACTGGAAATAAATCGTCCACCAACAAAGGGGCGGCACTGTAAAGTGTACATGTTTAGGTAATTTTCAATACATATTTAGGTACTTACGTAGGTACACGAGTATGACAAAAATTATATTGCTTTGGATAGATACGGTTTGGTTGGGCGAACTTGAAAAAGGAGATTATTGGCTGCTGCTTCGCCCATCATTCAATTAATTTAATACAAATTAGTTAAATCAGTTTTTGATTAGATATGCTTTAATTTTTTATGGATAAATAAAGACCTGTTTTTATAATTTTTATTATTATTAATATTACAATTCGCATTATCTCTCTCTCTCTCTCTCTCTCTCTATCTCTCTCTATTTTTTTGTAATTATTTAGTAATATGTTTAAAGATAATTTAAATGGATCAATAATGATTTTTAAAATATGTGTAGAAATACACGTATCCTCTATTTGCAGTGATACGAAATATTACGATTAGGGTATCAGAATTTCAGTTCTGTTTCATAAAGCCGGTAAAAGGGATAGATAAAAGGCACTATTGCCGCTTTTCTCCCTAATGTTTAATTATTATTAAGGGAATTCAAACCATAGCGCAATTTATCCCCTTCTAATTAAAATGAATTAAAGATCTGGCAGATGCGCCCGGACCGGTGACGCCTAGAGATTGATGGCATCACGCTCCATACGTGATTACTCGGCAAACAACACCAATCTAGTAGACCTGGACGTGCCAGTCTTCTGGATTGGCTGCTTATTGCAGCCCCATTAGTCATGTTAAGTGTCTTTGTTTCAAGCAGACTTATAAAGCTATTCAAAAATTTCGCCGATACTCCAAACAAGTGCCAGGCGTTTACTGCAGTCGGGTTTTTCCGAGTTCTTCTTAATTAAAATGGTTCTACAACTCTTTCACTTAAAGCAATTTTACTCGCAATGGTGATACTATGAGGTGTCTAGTATTTCATTTTAGACATTTTACGACAGCTCTGAGAATAATATTTTACACCTGTATTTTGAGAACTCGAAGTTTTCGCTTCTTCTTTCGATTCGAAAGAACGCTTTCTGATCAACAAACCGAAACGTGACCATTCCACTAGGTTCCACCAGCAATTAGTAAATACTATCGAAGAGAGATTAGAGAGATTAGAGAAGTAATAATACTATCTAATACTTGCTATGTGAGGAGGAAGTATTTTCTAGGGACTAATCTTTTATAATTAAGACAAAGGCTGGAATTTCAGTTGAGGTGCTATTTTTTAAAATTTTTACTGGAGTAGCAAGTCCAATCTCACAATCCTCCTGATTAAGGTTTTCCCAGTCATGAGTCTTAACCCCATGAACAGTTGTTCTTCATTTAGTGGAGGTATTGACATATTGATATTTTCTTCAAGCTGCGCGTGGGGATGAGAAAAGCATTTCATGAAAATAAAAGAAATATATATATATATATATATATATATATATATATATATATATATATATATATATATATATATATATATATATATATCCAGACCGTATAAAAAAAATCCATTAATTATATTTCGGAATGCGAAATAATTTGCAACAAATTTGTTGTTATTGTTATTATCAGCTATTGTAATTGCTTAGATTATAATTCATTAGTATTGTCCTAGATTCATATTAAAGATCCACTGCGGACCATGCGGACAAGACCTAAGTCAGACTCAGGAATATATTACTCAACAAATTAATCATAAATTAAGAATTGATTATCTGTCCCGACTTGTAGCATATCTACATATATTATGAAACTATCCCAGAAGTGATTTCGAACCATTAGGTTATGTGTATGAATAAATCAACTCCAATTTTATGCTACATTTACTGGACGTTTATCCTTCGTAATTTGGTTTAAAGTTGTTACATTATTAGAAACTTATACAATGGCAGTTGTTAGTAGACCAACTTTGAATGCGCCACGGCTGATATGGTCTAATCTAATAGGTATATTAATCTAAGTACTTCATTTATATTTCGTATACTTTTAATAAGTAAGAAAATCGGACAATAATTTCCGTACGAACCGATTAATATTTTTGTCCCTTTTTTCACACTGTGAATTTCACAGTGTTCACAATCTAAAAAAATCACAATCTAAAAAAAGAAAAATAATTTGAATCATGACTATCAAACCAGGTATTGCGAAATGTTATGCATTCCTTAGCACAGGACTAAACAATTTGAGAAATCCTCGTTGTACATGGCCATAAAGTTCTATAACCACTTACCCGCTGAATTTAAAATTTTAAGTGAAAATCCTATTAAAAATAAAATAAATAATTTACTCCTAGAGAAGGCTTACTATAGTATAGAGGAATTTTTTAATGATAATTTTGTGTAAATCTGTTTTCTGTTGTTTGTTAAACTTATATTGTAATTGTAACATCAAACTGTGACTTGTCCTATACATTTGTATGTTTAAAGGATTAATAAAGATTTATTTATTTATATTTTTATAATTACTATATAATTATAATAATTTAGTGCTACTTCCATTACGGGATATTCAATTTGACTTGATATAATGGTCCTTTTTATATTATAGAGATTATCCAGCAAATCCTTTAAAACTCAAGGACCTCAGGGCTGATCTTTTAGTTTTTCGGTAAATATTTGGCTTGCATTAAATTCGAAGGTAGTTGAACTACGTATATAAGATAAAAGAATATAAGATAAGAGAACTGAGTCTGAGGACTAAGAAGATTGCCATTGCTTTTTACGGTGCTTATGTACATTTGGCCTAAATCTTGATATACTGCTATATACAGTGTAAGTGCTTTTGGATTAGGCATGGATCTGACGGAAATGAAAGAATATATAAATTTTTCATTTGCACTTTTGCTATGGACTGTCTCAATTATATATACTAACTATGTTTTAATATTTAAGGGATTATTATGGGGTTGGATATAAAGGGAATACGATTACTAGGTTCGAGGCATATCTTTATTATACATAGGAAGCAAATAATATTATTTCAATCAAAATTAATCTTTCATACATTCACTAAAAAAAATATAAAAATTTGTAGTAGTTTTTAATTACTACTACAAGTTAGTGACTAGTCGGCTCCTACCACTTGCAATCAGGATATGTTGCAATTTGTGCCTTATTATTACTGACATATTCAAAGAAAGGGTTAGTAATGGTTAGGTTAGGAAAGAAGGAATGAAGGAAGCAAGGAAGAAATGAGGGAGGGGAGGAGAGAAGAAAGATATAAATGGAGGAAAGGAGAAAAGGAAGCAAGGAGGAAAGGGAATGAGGTAAGGAAGGAAGAAGGGAAGGAGGGAAGAAGGGAAGGTGGGAAGGAGGGAAGGAGGGAAGGAGGGAAGGAGGGAAGGAGGGAAGGAGGGAAGGATGGAAGGAAGGAAGGAGGGAAGGAGGTAATACGAATAAAGTAAAAGATGTAGTATATACTGATAAAATCTATTAATAAATAGATGAATATTGCTAGACTTACCGGCCGGGCTTTCCTCGATCCAAAAAGACTCATCCAGGGTATAGTCGGCTTCTGAAATAGATAAGCGTAGATTAGACTAATTATGTAGTTTATTTAATGAGTCACCTAGAACTGTGAGGATTATGGCAGGATATTAATATTCCTTTATTGTAATTGACTGCTCAGTAGGTTGCTATCAATGTTCCAAGCGGAGGTAATAAAACATAAATGATTACGTTATATCGCGAGTAATTATATGGATTGCATTTTTGACTCTTAAATGTATTAAATTAAATGTTTATTGATACTATTATGAACTTTTCATAGATGTTGCTATCTGAACTGGTTAATAAAATAAATATGCCCAAATAGGCCAAATTTGCACTAATTTTGAAACTGAGTAAATTGGGATTGAGGCTAGCGATTCAGTTTCTATATGCAGTGTTCCCTTGTCTACCAGTCCCAGTTTTTGCTGAAATTGGGTATATCACGTAAAGTTTCCAGTGACAATTTTTTTTAAAGTTTGGCGTGGTCCCATTTGAACGACAATTTTTGGATTTCAATACTAACGACATAAAGATTATTTCCTTTATTTATAGGGTGATCTAAAAAAAATTACATTTTGGTCTTGCAGTGATGTTTTCACTCGTTAATCGATTCTCAAAATCTAAGGCTCATATAGAAGCCAAAACTTCAATTACTAAGACGTAAGGATATTAATCGACTCAATACAAAAATTCGATATACAGGATGGCATTAAAAGCGACCCAAATCTAATTAGGTACCCTCGATATCTGATATTATGAGAGACTTCAATTAAAGTCACCTTGGTTTCGAACAATTCGTTCATTATGCAAACCTCAAGATGTTCCTTGATGATGCTTGCATGACTTAAGAGTGACACTTGCATGACACTTGAAGATTTAAGACGATGCTTGCATGAGTTAAGAATTGTTGGTGGAGGAACCAAATTACCGCTGCGTGTTTTTGAAGAAGAATGGGAGCTCTTGCTTACCTGAAAAGAAGACCACTGGGGGGAGGGTGGCTTTTGGAGGTAAAGGAGTGACTACTTGGGGCGGAAAAATAATGAATAAAAATATTGCGCTAATGATACTGAGAGGGGAAAGCATGAATGGTGAACGATACAGAGATTCGGGCATTGGGGATATGTAAAAATGTTGCTGGTGATTTAATTTTAGTGGACGACAATGCAAGAACTCATCATGCCGGAATCGTCACCAGGTTTTTGATCACTTGGTAGATGGTTTTTATATTAAAAGAAAGAGGGCATTGGTCACCGGTGTCTCCGGATATGAATCCAATGCAGTATGTCAATTAAAAGAAATATGAAAGAAAGGTGGATATATATATATATATATATATATATATATATATATATATATATATATATATATATATATATATATATATATATATATATATATAAATATATATATATAAATATATATATATATATATATATATATATATATATATATATATATATATATATATAAATATATATATAATATATATATATATATAAATATATATATATATATATATATATATATATATATATATATATATATATATATATATATATATATATATATATATATATATATATATATATATATATATATATATATATATATATATATATATATATATATATATATATATATATATATATTAAATTTTTGTCTTGAGTCGATTATCATCCTCTCGCCTTCATAACTGAAGTTTTAGCTTTAATATGAGCCCTACACTTTAAGGATTCGTTAAAGACTGAAAAAGTTGCAAGAACAACTGCAGGAACAATCATCACTGCAAGATCACTGAAAGAACTGTGTTTTCAAAGATCACCCGGTAAAGAAAGGAAATAAGTGGAAATTTAGCGAACTGTTTCCAGATATTAGGTGCATCTTTATGCCATTGGTGTTGAAATGCAGGATTTTTTTTCATCACAAATTTTGCTCTGTTTTATTTGCCACCCTGTAGAAACTTTATATGAAATATCTAATTTTAGAAAAACAGGAACTGACAGACAAAGGATTGACCTAGCTAACACAACAAACATAAACTGAATCGAGTAATGCGTATTTAGTGGATCCGTTTCTATGACTGCATAATATTTGACGTCTTCACTGTGTATATTTCCCTATACATTATGAATTTTTTACACGGTTTTCTGGATTGATTGATGAGCAAAATTTTTCGCGTACTATTGACAGTCTGGTCGTTCTATTGATAGTTCCCGAAGTATTCCTCGTAGCATATTGAGAGTGTTCCACCAGCCAGAAGAGGCATTGGATGATAAGAAGAACGTTGAGTTAATGATTGCTACAAGGCGTTTAGTATTTAAAGAATACTGTAAACCGGATATAAAGTTTAAATTTATTCATGTTATTTTTAACTTTAATAATTTATCGAACATAAAAGTATAAACACATTGAGAAAAAAGATACAAGATGTCATGAAGTAGAAACTAATTCACTGTCGATGCCATAAAATCTTTAAACTGAGGAAAATATAATTAGTTACATTTTGGAGATTAATTAGTGAATGTTTATTTCGCATATAGTGGTATTTTTACATGATTAAATTAATTAGGAGGGCAACGTTGGCAGTAGCGGCTGGAGTAAGGAGGAAAACAAGACACTGCCCTCTGTAAAATTTCTTCTAATAGATAAATTAATTGTAAATACCAATTTGTAACTTTTCTTATATATTTGATAACAAGTTATAACAAAGAAGATAATAAAAATAATATCTTTTTAAAAAAACATACCCACTCTGACTCAATAAGGTTTTCGAACGTCATAGAACTACAACAGCACTTTTAGAAGTTACTAATGAGCTGTTTCGCGCTAGGGACAGTAATTATGACACATTTTTGATTCTCTTAGATCTGAGTAAAGCATTTGATACCCTTGATCATTCTAACTTATGTAAAAAGCTAAGATCCTATGGCTTAAGTGTTAATACTATTTAATTTTTTTTAAATTATCTATCCGATAGGAGATGCATTCGTGATAAATATTGTAAATATGAACCTGTCAAACGAGGAGTCCCTCAATGCAGTGTATTAGGTCCATTACTCTTTTCCTTATACACAGCTGATTTTCATATATTTTTAAAATACTGCAACAATTATCAATATGCCAATATGATAGACAATTAATATTGTCTTTTTCATGTTCTAATTATTCATTGGCTGTTTTATTAACGAGGATTTGAAAATGTCCTCAGAAGTAGCTACCCCTCACAGTTTAGTCTTGAACGAGTCATCGATAACAGAACTTTTAGTGTTCGGGAAGAATACGGCTACAATTATGGAGGAACTTAATTTTAAAATAACGTTAAATGATAAAATTTGGGTACCTTAAACATTTATCATTTAGTAAAACTAACAGAAAAATCGGCTACACTGACAAATTAAAAAAAAGAGTTCTCTCCAATGCCAAATAGTTTCCATACCCTCATCTTAGCAAGTTGTTAAAAGTTATACGACCACGAGCGTCGGGTTTCGGTGGGAGGGGGGTGAAAAGAGGGGGAAATGGTAATTTTTCACAATTTTCCGCAAACATCACGAAAACTACAAGGCCTGGCGTAAATCTCATCCTATACGAAAATGATATACAATTAATTTCGAACAAAAATGGTCATATACATAATTATGGTAAAGTGAACGGTTACGGAAATATGTAGGGGGCAAAAAGGACACAATTTTCTGGATCGGCGAATATAGCTGAACACATGCGAGTATCGAGTATGCGAGTATCGAAGGAGTGGTCTCAACTGCTCAAGTATGTGCAGCAATTACTCAGTACTTGCATGTCTCAATAGATATATGTAATGATCGACGACGATGTGAATAATGATCTTCTACAGGATGAAGAACAAGAAGTATTGTTTTCTCCCACCAGAGTAAACCATTTGGTGCCGACTGATAATGAAATTAACGATTAATCTAAAATATATAACATTTTTATTATTTTGAGTAATTTTTTTATTATTTTATTATATTTTCCCATTCCTTTCCATATAGATTTTTTAATATATTTCCTTACATTCATGATTTTTTTTAACGAGATAAGAATACATTATGGGGATGTTTTAACATAAAAGAACGAATGGAAAGCAGCAATCTATGATAAATTAGAGCAGAAAGTGGGTACAATTAACTATGGCTAATAACTTATTCACAGTCATATTTAGTTAACATATTTACAGTCATTCCTGTGACAAATGACAAACTGTGGGTGTAATATGTATCTATATATACAATTATACATAGATGTATAAATTCTACATACATTATTCAGTTACTAATTTATACTGTTATCATTTCATGATTTTTTCAAGAAAGTGTTTCTGAAATAAAACAGAAATTTTTACCGCTTCATATCATGGAAACCTTTCAATTTACCAAAGTTCTATATGACACTTGTTATTAGGAATTTAATTTAATATATATATATATATATATATATATATATATATATATATATATATATATATATATATATATATATATATATATATATATATATATATATATATATATATATATATATATATATACATATATATATATATATATATATATATATATATATATATATATATATATATATATATATATATATATATACATCATTTGCGTATGGCATAACGTTTGCGCTAAACCTCATATTTTTTTAGATATTCACCAAGAACTGAAAAATCATCATTTTACCATCTTTCCCGTGTAAGAAATGAGACGTATAGAGTGTATGATGACTAAATCTACTACAACTACAACAATTAATTTAAATACAACCTGCTTTCTTGAATAACTATTTGACCGTGTATATTA
Organism: Tetropium fuscum; assembly: GCA_964058915.1. Lineage (NCBI taxonomy): Eukaryota > Metazoa > Arthropoda > Insecta > Coleoptera > Cerambycidae > Tetropium > Tetropium fuscum. Next base: position 23,088 of record CAXKVY010004854.1, read on the forward strand.
TAAAGCCATTAACTTATTTCGTTTAAATTATAATACACTATAATAGCAACTAGCAGTGATAAATCCAATTCGGATTATAATTTAAACTTGAAAACATTCCAACAGATCTCATTTCCCCTAAATTTATTAGGAAAGTTCCGTACGTGATAACTTCAATTTCCGATAGATTCCTAAATGGATTTGTAAGCGTTTTGAATAAATCAAAGGGCACGTAACAAACAACTTATGTTCTACTCATCCAGAAAGCCATTTTACAAATGGATTAAATTTTATTTAAATGGTGTGTGACGAGAGTGTAGTATTTTGTCAAAGTCCATCAACAATATAACTTGATATGTTTGAAATGCAATGTGACAAATAATATTTGATAACGATGCGTCTAACAAAATGTTAGAATGATTAGCGTTTCGGTTATTGACATTTTCAATGTACCTATAATATTACATTTTGTTTTATTTACACCAAAACAGAACCTAAACAAGTCACAATTACAGATTCGGAATTATCTAGGCATAATGTGTCAAAAAAGGTTAAAAAAAGGTTTGGCGGAATTTTGATTTTATATACTATATAATATTTTGGGTTGCTTAACACGAATATGAGGTGTGCCAACAAAAAATGGGAAATATGTCTTTTTCCCAAAAAAAAACTGTATAATATGGACATTCCTGCGGTTTTTCTTAAATAGTAGAAACTATGCATTTTAGGTTAAAATTAGTAACATCTCAAAGTAAAGAGAATATTTTTTTCTACATTTTAAGTATTTCATTTTATGTCTATTTTATTTATATTAATATTCTTTCCGATCAGCCGTTTAGCTTTGAAAGCCCCACGACGAAAATGGGCGTCAAAAATGTGACGTCCGATAATTTTTTTTAATGGTAGTATTTTTTCCCGCAGATTCTTGTAGGTAAACTCTTTATGAGTTCGGCAATATAGCACACTTTATATTTATTTTGAGAAACAGAGGTAAATAGTAGGAAAAAAAAAATCCACTCTCAGAGAGTCACTTTAGTTAAGAGTTTAAGGTTAACTGCATCCCATGAGGTGTATGTTGATTTGAACAAAGCCGTTGACAATGAGTGGATCAGCGAAAGAATCCCTATCATAATTCATTGTGTTAGGTATTGAGACTGACTTAGTTTTATAATTTTATTAATAAATAACCAACATTTTTCCGAATTATTTTTTATATTGTCCTCGATCCCTTCTAAATAGTTGCTATATTATGATGCATCAATATCTTTTTTTAATTTGGATCTGATGTCCTTGTAATCATCAAAACATACCAATTTTCTACCAGTTTATTTTTTACCATTTCAAGTTCTGTCGTTCCGTTTAAGGTTAATAATGATATTTTTAGGAAACCAAGGACGATTTTTCTAAAATTAATATTAGGAACATTATTATTTAATAACGATGTATTGTTAAATTATCATCATCAGTGCTTATATCATCATCAGTGGTTATATCATCAAGCAGTGGATGGTGCGCATATACCTGTAGCTCGTGAGCATCTGAATGTAGGTATAAATTGAATGTTCTAGTTGCTTGACTTCAGATGACTTTTTTATTAGATTTAAGTTTTCGTAGTAATCAATTATATTGAAATTGCCCACTCCCACTAATAATTGATAATGTTATACAAAATTGTTTTCATTTCAAATAGGTACCTACGTTGATATGTTTGAGTTATCTAGTAGTAATATTTAAAAAATAGGTGTTGAATTTTAACAGAAAAGCAGATAATTAGTCAGTATATATGTGCAAAATATAGTTGTAAAATGCCTGCAATTAATAAAGAGTTGCTAATGGTCAATATAGATTGCATCCAGTGTTTATTAGACCACATATTTAATGCACCCCAGCTGAAGTTAATAGTAGCAGAAAGTGTTAACAGTCAGCAATAATTAATATTAAATATCGCGTTTATTGCGTAGTCGGGCTTTCGCCCAAATTAGTTGGCAATAAGGGAGACGCTGTGGCTCACATTGTGAAGGTCCTTGCTAATGGCAAAACAATGCTTCAAATTGACTACGGAATTTCTGGAATTTCAATATTATTTAGCAGATACGTATTGCGAACAATTACTCTCCCTGGTCGTAATTGTTTTTGACGTCAATGGCTGCTTTAATACCCATTGAATATATGTGGGAAATGCTGATGAGCACTTTCGCATTCTTTAATTTCATCTGTCTCTTTATTCAAGTTCTATGTACCTTTTCCACTTTATCCAATTAAGACTAATAGACTGCTCGAACTATGCATTTTATTTGTACCGAACGATGATTGTTGTACCTGAACGCGGGATCCTCTATAGTTCTAACTAGTAGTAGGTTTTTGGGGTTGTTAACTTTTGACCAAAAAAATTCTAGATAGTACAGGCGACAGGGAGTTTGCACCATGGTATTGTGACAACATCATCTACCTCGCTGATTATTTGCATGCGTTTTAAGCCCTATCCGAGTGTCACGAATGCACACTTTTCTTTAGTCTTTAAGTTCGCCGGGGCGGTGGGGGAGGCGAACAGGTGCAAAAATTGTTTTTCAATTTTCTTGGCTCCTAATAAATTTATGACAGGTGATATTAGCAACGCAGAGCGATATTCTTTTTTAATTAAATAACTCATTTGCAACGTCTTTCACCTATTTTTGCAAAATAAATTGCGTGACCGTCCATCAAAAATCAACCTAAGGGAGTCCGGGAAAAATACTTGAAAAAATCCAAGTTAGTAACGTCCGTTGCGAGAGGTTCGTATATTTGTTTAAAAAAAATAAAACAATCGGAAATCGTAAAGTACCTACCATATGTTTGAATCGCATTATACTTACCCACCCCCGTCAAAGGTCCTTTTAAGAGAAGGTCCGGAACCTTCCTCGGAAGGGCTTTTTGGTGTTTTGTAGGATGATATTTGGGAGATGGTGATGGTAATATGTAGTAATAGCAGTTTCCGTTTTGGAATTTTTTCAAGCAAGATACGAACCTGCCGCGATGGACGCCACTGACTTGGAATTTTGTAAGTATTTTTTATTAAAATATGTATTTTCTATGCTTCATAAAGTTAATTAATTCCCTGTTAGAACTTATATTTCCCAACCAGTAAGTAATAGTATGTAATTATCACTTTGTTCGAAACACTGCAATATTCATGAAACTGTTTTAGAACCTCAATTTGTGATGCTTATCGCACAACTGCCCTAGTCACCTGATATATGTGGGTTCCAGCCCCTGTTGGTGGAGAGCAAATTTTTTTAAATTTATCACCGACATATTGTTTATCACCGAAAAAAAGTTATGTTTTCAGGTATTAATTCATTCCTGCACAGAAAAATAATAGGGAATAAGGTGCACTGATTAATAGTCTTTTCAGTCTAGGTATATATAAATTTCTTTTTACTACACTGAACTACACTTTACAGAACTGAACTGGGGCTATAATATTTGACTCTGTTATTAGTAGGAATGACATGGAAAAAAATATCAAGAAGATGTATGTATGTATGTATGTATGGATGTCTATCGGTTGGAGTATAGTGGTTTCACTTCCACTACAGCACTTAGGCCTCGTTAGGCTCATTGTACATTCCTCCTTTTTATTTGAGTATTTTCTCTTCGAACCATCCTATTTATTACGGGTGGCTTGGTGGCAAAGGATCTTTACAATTTTTATGTATGATACCATGGCTCTGGGTTACCGAGATTTATTACTCTGTCCTCAGTACCACGGGGGACTACGCGCCCGCGGCAGACGCTGAGTGTTCCCAGGTCACAGTTGGACTGCCACAGTCCATCCCCAAGCCTGCATAAGTCACCCATCAAAGTGCCACCAACGCCCGCCTTGCTTAACTTCGTCAAGTCTCGCTGCTAGGCGATCTCCAAGAAGCAGATGTTGCTTATAAAAGTTTTAAAAAGTGTAATAATAATGATAAACAAAATTTATGGCAAATATATATATATATATATATATATATATATATATATATATATATATATATATATATATATATATATATATATATATATATATATATATATATACCAAAAGGAAATATTGTTGCTAACTTGTTCAAATTCTAAAAGAAACAACACTAGAAACAATTAAAATTGAATGTGGAAAATCTTAAAGTTGTTAGGTATTTTCAGGTTAATAGTATTAATATCTACTTGGCAACAAAT
>CAXKVY010004855.1:0-20703 GCA_964058915.1 Tetropium fuscum
CCACGAGGTCAAAAACAAATAGGCAGCGTTACATCGGGGGAACGAGGCGTAAATGTTACTATGGTCGCGGCTATAAATGCTTTTGGAAATCAGGTTCCTCCAATGCTCATATTCCCAAGAGTACACTTCAAAGAGCATATGGTAAAGGGCGCTCCACCTGGAGCTATTGGGGGAGCAAATCCTTCGGGGTGGATAAATGAAAATCTCTTTGTAGATTATTTGAAGCATTTTATATTTCATGTAAAGCCAACTATTGAAGATAAAGTGCTTTTGATTATGGACAATCATGAGTCGCACATCTCGATCGCCGCAATCAATTTGGCAAAGGAGAATGGGATCGTACTGCTAACCATGCCGCCTCATACCTCTCACAAGTTACAACCACTCGACCGAACTGTATTTGGACCATACAAAACATTTTATAACCAAGCATCAAACCAGTGGCTTACTAACAATCCAGGAAAGCCTATCAGCATCTATGACGTATCGGAAATAGTTGGAGTAGCCTATTTAAAAGCTTTTACTATGAGCAATATTGTGAAGGGTTTTTCGGTCACCGGAATTTGGCCTTTTAACAAACATGTGTTTGGCGATGAAGAGTTTCTCTCCTCGTATGTGACCGATCGTCCTCAAGAAAAAGGTGAACTAGGAGAGCCAGCCACTGCTGTCGCTAGTCATTCGGTTAATGAAACGATGGAATGCGAGCAAATAGTGGTAGAGCCGTCTAAAAGTGAAGATGGTTTAGTTTCGCCACAAGTAATACGGCCATTCCCAAAGGCGGGTGCAAGGAAGGAAGTAGGTAGGATACGCTTCCTACCTACTTCCTACCAAAGGGAAAACTAGGATTTTAACTGATACTCCCATAAAAAAAGAAATCGAAGAATATAAATCAGCAGCCAAAAAAGTAAAAGTAAAAACGTCCGTGAACAAAATCAAGAAAAGGGTATTTGATGATAATGAATGTATAGAAAATTTGAAATTTAATGATGATCCAGCAAATTTTTTTAATAGCATTAGAGAGGAAGCCGAATTTGAAAAAATGGATGAACGATCGATAAATGAGGAAGACTTTATTTTAGTAGAACTAGCATCGAAAAAGACGAAACGATATTATGTAGCCAAGGTAGTCAAGATAGTGGAAAACGGTTTTGACGTAAAATTTTATAAGAAGATACCTGGAATAACAGTTTCTAGAAATAATTTCATTCCAAGCGATGAAGATATTTCCTTTATAAACAATGATGATGTGGCACTTCATCTTCCTCCACCTACTTCAGTGGGTTCATCAAAAAGACAAGAAGGCCAGTTTTCATTTCCAGTTGATTTCAGTGCATATAATATTCAAAAAATACGAATGTAAACAGCTATTTATATATTAATACCCAAAATTCAGTAAAACTGAAAATCCTTTCTAAGTTTAACTTCTTTTCTAATTGGACTAAGGTACAAGCCTGTCTGGTCCAAGGTAAGATACGGGGTTGTACCTTGGACCAAATCATATTTTTTTTCTTTAACTTTTTCTAGTAGCCAAATGGACTAATGTGAATATATTGACGACAAAAACTGAATCATAAGACTCCTAGGAAATTATTCACGAATAATTACCTCATTAAAATCAAGTAATGTGAAAAATACAATGCTTAAAAAAAAATTGGCCCAAGGTACAACACATTCCCCTACTTACAATGGCACAGTTAAATAAAAGCTTGTAATAATAAAGTTCCTCCTCTGAAGGTTCTGACTGAATTATCATCGGCTTTTATATTAATAATGACATGTTATATAGCTTTGTCAATAATATCATCGGGTAATCCCAAATGAACATCCTCACCAAATTTCAAAATATTCTGATTATTTTTTACAAAACGGTAAACACGGGACTTGTTCACTGGGCTATATTAATTTGATAACCATTACTATCGATTTATCAAAAATATGGACGTAAATCAGTCACTACACTTTCTTACAAAAACAGTGATAAAATGTGCAATAATTATACGTAGCTTCAACCACCAGCGTATACATAATTGTACAACAGACTACATTTTAAGATTTACAGTTCTCATACATCATCCAACTGGTTCGTTATAAAAAAAAAGGGAAATAAGCGAGAGGCTGCAGCAATAAATACATTTTAAACGACGCCGGTATTAATTTTGACTCCACCAGCAACTTGGGATTATACTTGTCTCATTACCTACCCGTCAGCTAAACTTCGAAAAAGGAAGAAAAATAAACTTGGCTTCTAATTATTCTCAGCGTGATGGATTTTTTGATAATTGTCCCACGAACGCGTCTTGGTCAAGAATTTCAGGGCAGCACAGTAAGCAGGTGTTCTACAGGGGGTGGATGCGGGGGGTTTATATTTAGATTTCGGTTGTATCAATATAAGTTATATGAGGTTACCCCCATAACAACGGGGGAGAAATGTTTACCATATAAAATAAATAAAAATGCCATTATATTAAATATGTCTATTTCATGAATTTTAACCTGATGTTTATGATGTTTAGTTCATGAGTGTAATTAATAGTAATTCATTTCTTTTAACATACATCAATCCACTTATTATATTTATAACAAATTTATTGGAATACGCAATAATGAAAGAAGGTAATGCAAGTATCAACCAAGCATCTCCTTATTAATTTAAAATCTTATAAATTATGTAAAAACTACCACCATAATTCGCACTCAGCTATAGTGCTTTCGTTTAATATGCAAATTAATGGAATGCGGTGCTCAGTGGCGCGCGCAATTATCCTAATTTCTTTCTTTTATTTAAATTGTTATTAGCTAAATCGAGCATTAAGTTGTACGCAGCATGCAAATTTTTTTCAATATATTTTAAATACAATCAAAACTAAATAATTTTTTGGCTTAAGTTTTGTACATATATGAATATGACATAATAAGACATCTTTTGAAGTAATTTCACCTTGGTTGTGCATAATGATACGCCACTGAGCAGTAAAGCCATAAATCGCCGGCTTGTTCATGCAGGTGTCTTCTAAGTGAGCGAGAAGGGAAATTGGGTTTATATGAGTTGAAGAGGGAATGCGACCGATACGGTAAGCCGCGGACTGCAGGCACTAATTCACAAGAAATTGTAGCGGTATACAATTTTACACTAAATATCCTTTTGTATTGCATAGCGATGTCATTTAACGCTTCTGTAGTAATTGGTACGCGTTTTCTTTATAAAATGCCGCACAATTCTTTGCTCTAGTTTGTATATTAAACGAAAACACTATAAACAAAACTGAATAACGGACGAATGCTAAGCTATTTTCTGCGAGAACTACACACTAACCTCCTACAGAGTAGATACATTTCGCTGAAACATTGTTCAACCACTCGGTTATTACTATTTTTCGACATTTTCCCCAAAAACGCATTAAGAACTAAAAAACGATTCATTCAAGATCAAAAATTATAATGGTCGTGAACAAAGTATAGTATTCACCTCGAAATTAATAGCCACTATTATATGGCTATAATTAATTTCTCGGTTAATAATATACTAATGTACATCAAAGATCATTATAAGAATATGTGCAAATAATAAATACTACTTCATACTGTATTATGATTAGGTATTAAAAAAACATTGCATGTAAATAATTGTATTGCACTTATAATTTATGACACTCACCCAACTCTAAAGTCCTGCGTGGACGGTGGGGGATTCCAAATATTCGTGTGACATAGCAACCAATCGCACCAAACTTTAATTGCAGGAAGCAGCACATTAGCGTCCTGGGGCAAGCAATTCATGTTAATATCCTTGTTAGATGACACGTGTTCTTGTAACGTGGAGACGCATCTTTCCAAGATGAGATTGAACATTTGCAATGACACTACCAACGCCCTTTCTTGCAATTCGGATCTGTAGCGTGGTTGGGACTGTAGTTGGGGATCTGAAAGAGATAAGGTAATTAATTGTTAATTCTAGGTGGCTATTGGCTTTATCATAAGCTTTAATATAGTAAATATAACACAATCAACATGAGGTATCAATGGCAATTAATGGTATTGTTTATGCAATGATGACCATACTTAGTCAAGCATGTGTTTTGTAATAATTTTTTTTGTTGTTTAGATTTTTGTTTCTTGTGTTAAATTAATCAAATAAAAACATATTTGTAAAACAAAAATTATATGTTTTAAATCAGTTCAATTTTCTCAGAACATATCAATTTTAGAAGCATAGTACCTTATACTTTTTTTTACTAAGAACTGAACGATAAATATAAAGACAAAAAAATATGGAGTGCTATTTAAAAAAATTAAGTTTTTTTGTTTTTAAATTCGTGATATTGAAGATATGCTTTTGACTTCATTTTTATTTTTTTTCAGAAACTCTTCTGACTGATTGATGACCCCTTAAAATGTATCTATTAGTTTTGAAGATAACCACAATAAAGGGAGACGCTGTAAATGCAAAAAATTTAAAAAAAATCATATCTCAAAAACAGTTGAGAATCAAGATAGATCAAACTTAATATTAATGAAGAATCCAAAAACGTAAAAAAATGGGGTGGATTCATTTAAATGAACAAAGTTGATGTCACCTTCCGGTATAACCGAAAGTGATAGAAAATCGAAAATATCTTAGAATGGTAGATCTTTTCTGGAAACCCACTCGACCCAAGTTTCAAAGACATTCCAATTCAGTCCGGAGATACGCTTAGGGGGTAGGTTGAAAAACATCACCCTGTATTTGTTCCACAAAATGTTGATAAAAAAACTTGTGATTAAGAGAAATGACTATATTTAGTTGGTTACTATTTTTCTGGCATTAAATTAATGAGTTTCAAGGGAGCCAAAAAAAGTGCCTTGGTACACAAATAACTATTATTCGAGTCACAGCAAATGCCATTTTAGCACATAATTTGCATTCGCACTGCATCGAGTGATAAAACATGATTATGTATCTGGAAGCTATACACGTTACATAAACGTAATGACATTAATTTATCTTTACAGGCCATTATATTGACGACCGGTACCAGGATGCAAGATAAGTGATAATATTATTCCTATGTGCATTATTCATTTGGACTAGTTCAGCCTCCGAAGTGTTTTGTGTCATTTTTATGCGAAGAATTGTGGTAAAACCCATTATTACATTAAGATTTTTCGAACAGAGAGAATAACTTACAATAATATTAAAAGACACGCTCCATTAAAAAAGTAAACGGGAAGAAATAGTTTTCAATCAACAAGGAATTTAGATGTTTTTATGCGGTATACGGTACAGTTACCAAAAACCGTACATTTCCGCCCCGGGCATGGGCAAACATGTGAGTTAGAGTAATTTTGTTTGGAAACACACAAATTGGCGGAGTGGCAATGAGAGGTTATGGGCGAAGAAGCGAGGACGGATACCCATCGCGGTATGTAATTACTATTATCAGACATTCCTGTATGCACTGAATGGCGCCGCTAGACCTATGCTAGAAGTGTACTCTGTAGGCATCATTAGCCTCATTCGCCATGATCAGCAGCACACGCGTATGACAGACACTGCATGGGTTCCGCAGGGATCGGATCACCGGTATTTGCAATCAGAATAAACCATCGTTTTCTCGAGACTTGCCTAATTAATAATCCCCAGTTAGGTACGGATTAACTGCAGGGCCAGTTTTAATACACTTTACAAGCTTCTATCAATAATTTGAAATAAATAACTGTCAAATAATTTCTCACTGGTACAAACACCATCAAACACTTTAAAACCGAAGTCAGGTAAGGTTGTAAATCTGCAGAAGATTCTTCAGAAATTGAATTATAAAATACTACTGTTAAAAATTACAATTAACAAAATCAGGAGAGTGAGGAAGCCAATCGATGTCACCATCCTGTGGGCGTCTTGTTAAAATCAATGTTCGGTAAAGCCAAATAATTCGGTAGCAAGCATGCAAGAATAATGATTATCTTCCCATAGCCATATATAAGCAGTTTCTTCAGCCAAACAAGGTTTACTTTGGTACTTTTGTACCTTGGTACTTTGGTACTTTGGTGCTTTCGTACTTTCGTAATTTCGTACTTTCGTGCTTTTTACTTTTGTACCTTTGAACTTTTGTACTTTGGTACTTTGGTACCTTGGTACTTTGGTACATTGGTACTTTGGTATTTATTCTATTTTGGAGGAACATAATATATGAAATTTTGTCTGAGTGTTCATTCATGTATTATACACCCACCCACCATTTTTTTTGGTCTCACGTAATTATAATGGTATAAGGAGTAACTTGGGCTACTTTTATTTTAAAAAAGAATTAGGGGCCCGGGCAAAAAAAATCCATGAAATTGTGAACAAAATCCGATTCAAATAGGGAAGTATACATCCAATTAATACGTAATTAATTAACGTAAATCTCCCGAGTATTTTTACTTGTTTCGAGTATAATCTTCGATCTTCGAGTAATAAAGTAGCAGTGTCCAGTACACCGCACGCCGCCGCCGCGCCGTCGCTAAAATATTCATGTGAATAATTATTGTTCTTATATTTTAATATAGTTTGTAAATCATGAAACTTGGATGTAATTCCGTTAAATCAACTATATTGGGTTTTATATTGAATATTTGTACGTATGTCCAGTGGTCGTTACTGATTTGTTTGTCCTAGTTGTACAGGTAATACGGGAAGGAAGGTAATGGAAGATTGTTCGAAATTATTCTTAATTTTAATTCATCCCAATGGTTTCGTCGTTATTCCACGGGAACATTTGAAAAATGAGGTTTCTTTAATACTTTTTAGGCGAATACTTTATGTAGGGTTAATAACTAAATTATTTATTTTAGCTTCAGGTGCCTTTTTGAAATTAAAATACCCTTTTCATTGAATTTAAATTCATTTTGGTTGGGTCCTTTGGAATTTCTCTAATACATCATTCTGTTTCATTTTCTTCCTCTGCACTTTCTACTTTATTCCGTATGTGGATGTGGAGCAGAGGTTGCCCCTATGGAAACCATGTGTTCGTGTCCATTATTCTTGTTTTTATAACACCTTCCTTGACAATTTGTAACATTTGTCGATGACGTAACTTTACGTACGAAAATTTCAAGATTTGGTGAATTTTTAAAACATTTATTTCAAACTAAAATGTCGATTCTGAAAATGAGCAAAATTCTGAAATTTTGCACGCTAATAACACGTAGAATTTTGTTAATTTATAACATCACTCCCTAATATGGTCTTCCTTAAACTGTCAGAAAACTACTGAAAAAAAACTAATAAAACCCATCATAAAGACTTAAAACAGAACAACAGAACAATTTTATAAAATACAGTTTTGATGAAATGCACTGTTAGTTTGTATACAATGATTTTCCCAGTTTATCCGAACAGTGAATCGCGTAGAACAACTACTGGATTAAACATAGTTAATTACGGAAAGATACGTCGTTTTCTAAAGCTAGCAGCAAACTCTAATGAACTTTTTGCCCGTTCCATTACTCTCAGCTTCCATAAATCTATGTGAGCGGCATAAAAACTTCGTACAACTATCAGGTATAAATTGCTCTATAAAATTATCTACTTCATTAGTGTTAATAGCGGCCAATAAATGATCTTTATTAACTTTAAATAAGGAATATGTCTCGTCTCTCCGTGTTCGAGCAATTAATAACTACTTTGTAGCGATGATGCAGCAAATAAGGTATGTGATCTATATTCCAAACATGAATATAGCAAGTGAATATAGCAGAAACTATTTCATATTTGTTTACAGGTCAAATGTACGGTATATATTGGTATGAAACTTGATTTTTTCTACTATGATATGCCCTATAGGTACCGCCGGCCCGGCGTCGTAAAAATCGGGTCAAGGGGCAAGATAATGTATTTTTAAATTATACAGTGTCTGTAAGACAGGTAACCTTCCCGAAGTCCAGACTTAAACCGGACTGAAAATGTATGGGGTTTAATCGTTAGAAAGATGGGTAGACGCCACTCAGATATTAGACCCAACTCAGAATGAAAATAAATGGATTTGTATTTTATTTTATTTGCTGAATCCATCTAAAAAATTTTAGCCTCACTAAGAGAACAGATTAAAACATATACAGACTGGGAAAATAAGTACGAAAAATATTCACTGGCTTGTTAACCAAGAACAAGAGCACCAGCCTAATCATAGCAGAAAAAACAAAACTGAAGTGTTACATAATTATGACCAAATAAATGAATTGCCAGTTAATCTACATAATTCCAATGCACCATCAACTTCATCCATAGAAATAAGTCACCAAATAAGGTGCTAGCAGTATAGCACCTCAAAAATCTACCAAATGCCTATAAATTCTAATATTATTATACATAATACAATTGTGCCCGAAGGATAATTAACATTAATTAGAACAATAAATAAATTACTACAGTTTTACTACTTAAGTTTCTTATTAAATTATGTGTGTATTTATAAAATTAAAGATTTTAGTTATATTTTACTTTTTCCTTGCCAGGTGAAAAACAGTTATGTGTCACACACACAGAAAAGCGGCGGCCTGCTAAAGCTCACTTCCTGCCCTAGTGCACAATATACTATTAAGTACTGTGTAGATAGATGCCTGGCAATTTATTAATTTGATACGTCAAAAGTGACCTCCTGTTAAATTTATTTCAATTTCATAATTTTAAACCATGTTGAAGCTTACAGATGCGGAAAAGACATGCATCGCAAATTATTTTAATGCTGGGTTTTTTTAAGTGCTATTGCCAACCCTTTGCAATTTAGCATGATTTTAGCATGATTCCTGCTTCCTAGTGGACAGCTAGACGCTGAATTAAACAGAGCGATATAGGTATGTATTGAGCTGCAAAAAGCCTTGGTTATCTGACCGCAACAAAGAAGCAACGCTGCTCTGCCTACAATTATATTGACAAAGATGAAGATTTCTGGTCTAATGCCAATTTCTCCGATGGAAAAATGCCACAATGAGTCACTTCGTGTGTATAGACCACGAAATTCGTGGTATGAAGAACGTTATATCAAGCCAGTTAATAGTAGTAATCGTTTCTCTGTTCCGACAGGACAATTGTCCAATTCATAACTGCGGGATAACAGTACTGCGGGGGACTAGTGCGGGACTGGTTCTTAGAGGACAAGAACAATGTAGTTTTGCCTCGGTCATCCAGTCCGGATCTCAATCCAATTGAGATCCGGGACCATAGGTCGAGGAAACTCATGCATAAATCTTTGCCCGCGAAACAGGGAAGTAATTTTATTGGCCGTTGAGAACGCTTGGGAAAATGTGGATGCAGATCACTGTTGAACGTTGGCTCATTCTATACCAAGACGGTTTGAAGCAGTAATTTCACAATAAAGTAATAATTGATTTAATTGGTTTGTTTATTTTATGTTTCAGCTATATTTTGATTATAAGAATGTTTTGGTTTTATTCGAATATTTTTTCCAATACCAAATTATAATCTAGACATCAAAACGTATTGGCAAGAAATTCAGAAGTAGGTACTGTCAAAAGCCACAATTACATGACGCTAAATCCCAATATACCAAAATTACAGTTTCTTATGGCATACCAACACCTTTCAAACAGATACTGATACTGGACCAGCATGCTAACCTCACCCTCGCCGCGTTACTCAAGCACATTTTCCTGACCTCAAACCGGCAAATAAGAAGATTCACTTCGAAAAGAAGAAGTAGATATTTTCTCAAACCTTGTGGTACACATGATGTTTACCTCATAAAATTGAGACGACCAAGTACCGAGGGCATATTATTCTTTATTTTCTATATACGACTTTACAACTCAAGTATCCAAGCATAATAGAAATTCTGTTTCAAACAAAGTTTCCCTTTCCTCTATCTCAATATGTGAATAAAATAATTGTTTGCTTAGATCAAACTACCCTATCTAACCTGGTGATAATTAAATCGATGTAAATACAGCTTGCTATTAAACGTTCTCAGATTTACCAGCTATACAATTTATATCATGTCTATCTACGTTCGTGATATATTAATTGGTCTATAATTAAACTGCAGATAGTTAATTAAAGCTAGATTTTTCCATGTATTTAATTTAAGTAATTACTTAAATAAGAATAATTTAAATAAATTTAATCTTACATTTTGCATGCAAAATACGGAGTGGGATTTTTCTTTTATTGTAAGTAAAGGCCTCGTCGTATGTCACAAATTACATCTACAGCAATCAGAAGAAATACAAAAGAAAATATTATATAACATAGTTAACTGTTTTTCTTAGCGGTAACCAACATGTCGGCATCAATTTTATTTAATTATCGTTTATCTGACGCGTTTGAGAAGTGACAATGAAATCAGTTTTTAAACAGGCGATCTGAAATTATAGTAATTATGGACAAGTTATGTGACACTTTATTGTGAAATATGCTGCAAGAATTATTGTTTTATATTACTACCAGCCTCGAAGACTCGCACGCTAGGGCAAGTAGATTGAAAAGTCGACGGTTTATGACAACTAAGGCATGTGGCTGCTGCGAGAGAAGAAACACGAAGAGTTTAATAAACGTTCTCTTTCAAAGCATTATATGCCTCAGTTATTTTTTGTTGTTTTATTATAAAGTCAGATAAGTACGGTGTATTTTTACAGCAAACTGCACGAAGCTTATTAACTATTAGTTACTTTACAAAGGCTTACCTTATATGTTTTTATAAAATTCGCATAGAATTGTAATATAATACCCCACTTAGTTATTCCACATATTATTATCTTAAAAGAATAATTTTGTACGTTTTTGCACAATAGTATAACAAAATAATATGTTCATCAAATGCGGAAGAACAGGGTGGATGAGGTACTTAAAACAACACATATGTACTTACAATGAAAATTGTTAATATTACATTCGCAAATTAAAAACTACTAAATATCAAAACGATAGAAATACAAAAGAAAGAAAACGTGTTTGGAGTGATTTCTATACGTAAAATAGACCAGGGAAATTTCATAGACAGGGGAAACACATATTTCATTGTATAGATGAAATAGAATAAAAATTATAAAATGTGTAACATTCTAATAGGCTACTCTTCGCTGAGTCGGGTATTTAATGTAAAAAAAAACCAAAATATGTAGCAAAATTCCTGGATGTATTTTCTGGTAGCAGAGAAGAGTATAATAGTAATAGTATAATGATAAACATTAATAATATTCATTTTGGTAAAAAATCGAGATCAGCGACACCAAAATTCCCAAGACACCATTTTGAGTCGAATCCGATCATAACTACCAAAAAGATCATCCATCTTAGAACCGCCATCTTGAATATTTACTTGGTTCTTTGCGTGTTATCAGTAACAACTTCAACAGCATTATTATTTAGCACAGGTACTGCGACGGTGTTTACAGAACTTTAGTTTTCTACTATTATTATTGGCATCTCTAATATGTCTCTCTAATATGATATTAATATATCATTTGTTCGTTGTTCGCTGGCAGTAACATGTTCGTTTATATATTTGGCAAAATTATTTGGCACTTGTGCTACAAGATTTTACAAAAAAATTCATAAACTATCGCTGTTGTTGGACCTTTTGATGTATTTAAAAAATAGTAGTTATTAACTACTATCTACTAACTTATGTTATACTACTACGCCTGCGGTGGAAATTAATTTAATAAGAAAATTAATTTGTAAGAAGAAAAATCACTGTATAATCTCACTGTGGCGTGGAAAAAACTTTAAAAATAAGTGTTAATTTTGTTGGTTTTTGGAAAAATTTTCATCTTTCCGCGACTGTAACTCGTTACATAGACTTACAATAAAATCTTCATACAGAAAATGTGAGGAATTTTATCTACGTTCAAGACGTTTTCATCGTTGGATCAACCGTTGGGGTTATTTTGAAAACACTATTTTTTGTACCTTTAATTCAAGATGACAGCTACCCCAACATCGAAAACTCAGACCTGAACAACATTCGGTTATTTTGAAAACACTATTTTTTGTACCTTTAATTCAAGATGACGGCTACCCCAACATCGAAAACTCAGACCTGAACAACATTCAAAAATTATCGCTACTCCACATTTTGCAGGGCCTTTTCTGTAGGGGACCTTTTCCAGTCTGTAGGGGACCTCTTTTGCCCCCTACAGACTGGATTATTAATCTATTTGATAACAAGTTAGATAACACATCCTGTCCTTTTCCTCTAAACATTTCCTCATTTACATGAATATCTAAACTATCAGCACGTGCAGAATTATTAACATCTTCCCTTGGTAAGCCACCGTCAAGTAAAAAAGAGTTACTACAAAAATTAGCAACTCGGTTGGTTGACCACAGACGTGATTGATGTTTTTATATGATGTAATAAAGGACCAATCAATATTTAAATGTGACTCATAGTTTGAGGAGTCATTTAGGAAAGTTAACAAGTTTTGAATAAGGGCAGGATGATGCCTGTCTCTGTAAAAGGATCGTTAATATTTAAACGCCTCTTACGAGTAAAAATATAATATAATGCTTAGGAACTTTCAATTCATTATAATTATTATTATTATTTTTTATTCCATCCATGTCCACAATCAATCACATTAATGTAAATAAATAAAAACAGTACCGCGATATTACCCATTAACGAGAACAAAATCGGATTTACCATTATTCAATTTCAAAAAAATATCATTAATCAGTAAGTGGTCCGGCATGTGTGAACACAGTTTATTCTCTAATAACTGGTAACCATTATACCATCAATAAATTATTACAAAAGGAATATCCATCATCATCCAATGAGAACCGAGTACTACAAAATGTCTCGGTTGACATGGAACCATTACTCATCCATTATGATGAATGTTATTGAGCAGCTGTCAGAATCTGGTGGTTTAAATTCACTTAAAACACATTATTATGGCACCGAAATTGAACACACAAGCATAGCTAATAGTTAAAGTGGAACATTTCGTTAACGGCACTAAACGAAATAGATTACTAGCATTATTTAATTGTTTGTCAAAACACAATCTATTTGATTATATATATAAACTGACTTTTTTGTAACGAGGTTGATATTGTTGATTGTTTTAAATTCTAATTGTAGATGGTTGTAAAATTTAGGTCCGAAATATGTAAGACATATTTTTAGGTTATATTGGGGCATATTTAATGTTAAATTGTTTCTAGTTTTGTAGTTGTAGTTGTTCTACATTGCTTTTACATTGCTAGATTTTATCACTGTGATTTGTTTATAAACACTTATTATATGCCTCCTCGGCCGGTGTTTAATTTTCGTGATATTTGTATTATGGATTTATTTAAATTTTGAGTTGTTTATAGTTGAGTTGTGGATAACACATCCTTCTGCCTCTATCTACTATTAACACCTTATTCTTTGGCTTGTTTTTCGTCATCAAGGAGTGTAAATATATTATAATTTTGTTTTTTCAATTATCAACAATTTTCAACAATTTAATTATTTTATGTAAAATATTTAATTTGATTACTAAATATTAAAATTCTATAACCTAGTATTATTATTAGATATGTACACATTATGTACTATCAAAATCTATTGATTTACATATCTATTTAATTATCGATTTTAAAATTAAGTTTTAAGTTTCCTGTGATAGACTAGAAATTATAATCTCGAAGCTGATATTATTTTGATTATTTTAATCGTATATACTAAGTTTAATAGTTTCAATCACTGATTTATACCGATATTTAATTAGCTTTAATACCTTTAATTTGACATTTCAATGATTATTTATATAAATATTTCAAGTGGATGGTTGCTATATACTCTGGCTCTACCCTATGCTGTTGGTTGTGCAATATTCAGATAGCCCTATCTCTTACCATATTATACCTAATTATACTACTAATTTAATTTAACCAAATTTAACTTATTTACATTATATTTGAGATTTAATTAAGGCATTTTTTCATTTATATCAATATATATATATATATATATATATATATATATATATATATATATATATATATATATATATATATATATATATATATATATATATATATATATATATATATATATTATAACGAAATGTAGTAGTGGTATTGTGGATTGATGGAGTGTATACACACATGCATACCAAAGATGTAATGTAAATCTGAAATTATGGATAAATACATGTTTATATGGTTGTTTTGTTTAACTCCTATCCGGTGGAATGTGTGTATTTTGTAAATATAGACGAAGAATGTATATTGGACACACAAGATGACAAAGTTTATAAGAGATAATATAAAATGTAAATTAGTATTCATTTGATATAAAATTGTATAAAATATTAGGGAAAATTGTTGCAAAAAAAAATCGAGATAGTATGGTTGTTAGGGAAAAGATAATTTGGACGGACGGGAATAAGAAATTAATTAGAAAGACATAAGGAAAAATAATTAAGAAATTTGGGAGAAACTGATAGATACAGAAAGAAGAGACTGAGAAATCGTCACAGCATTAGTAGGAGGGTGTTAGTTTAGCTGAAGAGTGAAGCCGAAAAGGAAAAGTATATATAGATAGATGGTTAGAGACTGGAGGAGAGACAACATAGCAGTAGGTAGCAGTTGCAGTAGCAGGGATTTGGAATAATTGTGCACGAGGAGAGAAAAAATTGTAAAGTGAAATAACGAAGAAGTTATAGTCCGAGATAAGACTGTCGAGACATTGGTAGTTAATAAGTAAGTTTGGTTTTTGTTAATTACAATTTATATTAGAATCTTGTAAACAAGTAATCGCTATATAAAATTTAATTTTTTTATTGTTTGATATATATTTTTCTTTTATTATTTCGTGAAATTAAATATATTAAAATTAATTATATCATAACCGTGCAACTCTGAACCCACCTGAGATAAGAGTTGAAATTCAAAATAAAATAAAAAAAAAATCAAAATAATATAAAAAATTCTAAATATAAATAAAGTTATAAATATTACAATGTATATATATATATATATATATATATATATATATATATATATATATATATATATATATATATATATATATTGAGATAAACGAAAATACTGGACTTCAATCAGTAATTAAATTCAGTAAATATATCAAGTAATAAATTAAATGAAATCAGTGATCAATATATTTCGTACATACTATAGTATAAACACAAGCACACACGTATCGCTGATGAACGTATATACTATACATAACGCCAACCAGCTACGCGCTTCATTGATCAAAACGTAATATCATCATATCTAAATTATTTATCGGCGCAAAAATCTATCTCAAGCATAATCACAATAGACAAGTTCCAATAATAATTATAGAATATGGAGTATTAATAAACTATGTCTAGATTACAAGATTATGCGAAAGCATAAATGTAAATATGGGTTTCGAGAGTTTATAATGTAGAAGCAACGTGCAATGTAGAGATGGTGCCGAACAGATACATCGAAATTACACAACAAAGAGTGAATCATATTATATTATAGTGTTTAGAATTCAAAATTAGATCAAGTCAAGATCAAATTGTAAGGGTTTTATGTAAAATTTAATAAATTAAATAATTGGCAGCAATCTGAAGGGTCAGATTGTATCATAACAACAAGAAAGAAGGATCGTAACCAGGAAATGCAGATGTTTTTCAAAGGCGTTCAAAGAGATAACAGCCACGCTAACATTTTTTTATTAAAATTAGTCAAATTAATAGTTAAATTAAAGTAAGAATAGTTAAAATTGTGCTAAATAAGTAAGAAACCCAGTGGAGAAGGTCTACAAGCAGAAATAAATGTAAATTAAGTGTTATTCATCGTAATTAGCGTTAGTGTAACTAACGTTAGTGTAACTTCATTTTAAAAATTTTGATATTACAAAAATTTTACACAGACCTAATTGAACCCCCTCTAGGACGATAGAATACTCACGTTCTAAGTGATCCTTCTAATATATTACAAATTAGTGTTCATGGACCGGCTCATAAACAAGAAGGATTCAATAGGGATAGCGTAAGTATCCTGTAAGCTTATCAGACGTTTCTTCGCTATACTATTACGTTACATTATCTTATTTTATACAAGTCTATAAAAATAGCGTTTAGAGCAGTTTCATAAATTCATAATAATACAATTATCATATTTTTTCAATTACAGTTATCATAGTTTTTCATATATATTCATAACAATTATCATCCCAAGTAAGCCATTCTTAAACTATAATAAATTCAAACACAATAAATTGTCGCCCAAAAGTGAATATATATATATATATATATATATATATATATATATATATATATATATATATATATATATATATATATATATATATATATATATATATATATGGCAAAATATTTCAGATGTTACAATAGATTGCCATTATTAGGTTTATTAAAATAACAGATTTCCAAGAAACATCATACATTGCAAGAAAACCAAATAAAATATCCGGCTAAGAAACGCAGATACAGAGAAGTATAACGTAATGATGCTTGAAGATCTAGTAATCGCTTGTTTACCGAAATTAACACACGACACATTCCACAAATTGGTTCCTGCCAAAGCTTCCACGAAATGCCCACCAGACCAAATTGTTACCCATCTAATGGCCATTTGTTTTGTAAAATGCGGTGACAACGACCGCGAGCGATGGTGCAGAACATTCATTGTTGCGTGCGGCGGCGAAAAGACGACGCTGTTGGGCCAAAGAGAGAAGGGTGGCGGGAGGAGGAATTACTAAGCAAAGAACATAATGAGAGCAAAGTGAAGAAACGACCTCGTGAGAGCAGCAAGATCGGCCAACGTTCGGCCTTGAAACAGCCTTGTAAGGGTCAACCAGGGACATTGGGACTGGCCGTATCATCCTCTTCATTCTAAACTAGAGTGTGCGAAAATAGCTCTTGTTCGTGGTAAAATATAAGCAACAATAAATTGCGCAGTTATTGCATGATACCGTACACGTACTCTCCAACGGCGTAAAGCATTGTACATTTAATTAAATATATATATATATATATATATATATATATATATATATATATATATATATATATATATATATATATATATATATATATATATATATATATATATATATATATATATATATATATATATATATATATATATATATATATATTTATATATACATATATGTATATATATATATATATATATATATATATATATATATATATATATATATATATATATATATATATATATATATATATATATATATATATATATATATATATATACATATATATATATATATATATATATATATATATATATATATATATATATATATATATATATATATATATATATATATATATATATATATATATATATATATATACATATATATATATATATATATATATATATATATATATATATATATATATATATATATATATATATATATATATATATATATATATGTATATATATATATATATATATATATATATATATATATATATATATATATATATATATATATGTATATATATATCTATATATATATATATATATATATATATATATATATATATATATATATATATATATATATATATATATATATAATTTGTGTGTGTGTTGCATAGCTTGAAGACATCATGTAACCTCTTATTTAGATCGATTGTATGAATTTAATGTAGCAACTAGAGTAAATATCAGGATATTATTATGTCTCTTTCTAAATTAAAAATGCATGAAAGTCCACAATATTTATTTAATCTAAGTAGATCTGTCTTAGAACTCATTTGCTTTACGTTTTGTAATAATATTAATTACATTATATTTTTAGATATTTACACGTCATGTTATTATTTCAGTAGAACAATAATTATTTAAAATATATTATCTCTCAATAAGTAAATATTACTTTAACATTAATAAACTTTTAACAAATTTAATATAAAATAAATACAACACTCCATAACTCAAAACTCAAAATAATTACTTAAATATTCCTAAATTGTATGCCTGCATAATTTTGTCGACTGGTATTTAAAACTATAGTTCATTTCCTTATAGAAATACTTCATTTTAGTTTTTTTTAAACAGCCAGCTGTGCTCCTTTTATTGCTTTCTTGCCAAAACCTCACTATCAATTAATTGTCACTACTGTCACTGCCAAGTTTAATTCTATTCAGATCTCTAAACACCATGTATGGCACTTACAGAAAGTGACGTGGCACGAGCAGTTATAGCTCTTGTCCAAGATGGACGTCAACGTAATGATTCATATTCTTTGGATGTCTTCCGTCTAATAGCCCTGTGGATCTTAGCTTAGCTTGGCACACACAGGACTGTTAGAAAGACGACGCGACGCCTCCATGAATCTTGTTTGTTCGAAGACCCGCAAATGGCCCAGAACTTCTCCCACGCCACAGATCAAAGCGACATCGATTTGCACGTAAATATCTCAATTAGAATTTTGAACAATGAAGGCAAGATCTCTTTACAGATTAATCACGATTCTGTCTAAGATCTTCTGATGATCGAAACAGCGTGTGGAGAAGAACTGGAGAGGGGTACGCATAATGCAACACTGTTTCGGGATTGAGTTAAAATTGTGGGAGGGCATTTTTATCGTGGTTCGTATGGATATTGTGGTAAAACGGGGACACTGCGATGTGGATATCGTAGACCAATATGTAGAGCCTTTTGCACCATCCATTGGTAACCAGTTCATTCTTATGCACGACTTTTTCCTTTTTCAAATGACCTGCTTCATTATATCATCTTAATACTCAATAGTGAATCCCTTAATACTGAAATTTGATTCACACATCCCAAAAAGTTGCACCATAATTACACAATAACAGAATAATAGATATAAATTTTTGAGTGATATTCTTTTTTGTGGCGATCAGTGTAGATGAATTTCATAAGTAAATAAAATGTATTAAATTAACAATTGCATACAGAAATATACACACAACGAAAGAATACAAAGTGTCCTTAAAATTGGATATAGCGATAAAGGTGTGATAATTACATTGTAACTAGCGCATTCGCCATTTTGTAGCACATTGTAATAATGCTTTAAAATTGTTACAAACTAGCTGGAATGCTGTCACTCAGCACCACACCATAGATGTATTTCATAAGGATATCGCCATTGCAAAAATTCCGTTAATATAGGTTGTTGAACCGCTCAACATTCCATGTCTAATACAATTTAAATTTCTAAACCATAAATGGTATAAAATCTGCTAATGAGGAAGGCATATTTAGGACCTGAGCTGGAGATTTTAGTTTATATATCTATAGGTATCTCGTAAACCGTTCAAAATAAAAAAAATATTGATATGTACTTATTTTGAGCAATTAAATTGGTCTCAGCACAAAAGTTTTTACCAAAAAACTCTATTTTGACTAGCTCAATATGACATCAATAATTTGCACTAGCTCTATATAATTGTCTTCACCTAGTTGCAATAGTGGTAATCCGTTTAATATTGAAAATTGTGGTCCATCTTTAGGACATGGTCTCAAATAAATTGCACAAAACCTTCTGCTATAAGATATTTCCGTATACAGGTTTCACTTTCGACTAATTGGATATTTGTATTAATCAAATAAAAAATAACTCAACAAAAAGTTTTATTGAACTCATAATGCCTTTGCGTTTTCCAAGATGATAGAGTAATTATTATCAGTAGTAAGATTATTCGAAGTATCCAAAATAGTAATTTATGACATGTGCTAAAAGTGACATTTTATTTTGTGAGAAGTGAAGTGAAGTGGCGACCCATCCCTTCGAACAAAATGAAATCATTTTTAGCACATAAATATGATACACTATTTTTTTCTACAAACACCATTAAAAGTACAAATCAATGCATTTTTACGTTATTAAATTAAACAATCATTTTGAAAACCAACTATCCATGAAGTTTATTGTTCTAAGATAATGAAAGTTCATCATGACATAAACAAATGTTACAAACTTGTTGCTTTTTTGAAGCGAAAGGGCGAAGGATATCGACTGAAAATGTCGAAAGTATTGACCAGGGAACAAATGTACAAATTTCTCGCAGAAGAGCAGGATCAAGGTTGCTGTAATTTTCGGTGTATTTGGAGCCTGTCATCGCGAAAAACTATGCAACTTGACATTCAATAATATCGAAGATTTGGGAACTTCACTAGTTATGCATATACCAGACACAAAAATTAATGTGTAACGTGGGTACTTTCGTTATTACGACATGTAAATTTGCCTGACTCACCTTTATACTGGTCATTGCTTCCGACAATCTTCGGCTAGTTAGTTGACAGACTGTTGCTAATCTTATTACAATTAGAAGATACGATGGATGGAAGTGAAGTACAGTAGCGGAGGGTTATATAAAAGACTCGTTACAAAACAAGAAGAGCATCGCGGGGTAAATTTTGCTAAAAACTTCGGCGGATAACATTGCTCCCTAACCTGGTATAAGTTCCACAGAACTAATTTCTGCTATAGCTACTAATGAGATTGGTCATGCAATTATTCTAATAATTGTAGTTTCTCTATCTGTACATTTAATTAAGTAAATATTTCTTTGATTTAAAATTTCTTCCGTTAAAAATGAATCACATCATTTACTTTTAACACCAGTCCCTTAAAATGACAAATTAGAGAGTGAAAAATTATATAAATGATACTTTTACTAAAGTTTGTAGAAAAAAGAACTGAAATTCCTCAACCGATTATCCGAAATTTGATTAAAAAAATAGCGTGC
>CAXKVY010004856.1:0-25501 GCA_964058915.1 Tetropium fuscum
ATTTAATTTTATGGTGGACTTTATGAATACTTTCGAATTTGGGTATTTGTGGAAAGTTATCTAGTTTTTCTATTGCATTCATTAAATGACAAGCATTCTCAATTATTAAGAAACGAAGTATATCTATACAAATGTCACTTACTGATTCTATTTGAACGGCATAATTTTTAAGAGAGTTTACTGTGAAAGCTAGAAACTTCTCAAACATTTCTGAATATTTAGGCAAGATTTTCCGTAAAAACAAATTTAATAATTTGCAAATTCCTGAGACAATTTTATGATTGTCTTTATGAATTTCCATTAAATTTATTAAGGTATAAATAGTATCCCTGATGAAGAAGTAATGGAAGTTACTACTACTTCGTAAATTGTTTAATATTATATGTATCCACACAATATATCGGTGAAATGATTTGAGCTTAGTATCAGTAGTGGACATATTATATATGTTTAATTTTAATGCCAATAATACTTTCTCCAATTTGTTTAATCCACTTTCTGATAGAAACGTCACTATATTAGTCCCATCCAACAAAAAGGACTAAAAATTGAAACGATTTTATTATATATAGCAACAATAAAATAACAACTTACCTCTACAAAGTTGAGACAGGCATTGAATTGTTGAACAGATAGATTTTTTGAGGAAAATATAACGGCTTCTTCAAAACTATCGTAAATATATTTATCATCTGTTAAGAAACTTAATATACACAACAATAACTGATCAATGTTATCAGTTAAGCATGTTTTTAAGCCGTCAATACCAACAACACTAACGTAGTAACTTAGAATTTTGTCTTTCGTTAAGACATCAGCCATATTTTCTATATTCAGACATAAAGCACGACCAAAAATTTTTGGACAAGTTTTCTAAAAAAAAATATACATATATATATCAGGTATAAATTATATTATTTTGTTTATTTATGATATTCTTTATCACTAATACCTCCACAATATCTTTTTCAGTCAAATGAAGCCGCTGCGCTATTGCAATTATAGGTCCTCTATCTGCTGATATGAGTAATGATACACAGTTATCAAAATATTTTAAATAAAATTCAGATTTATCTTGGCACTGAAATAATTTAAAGGGAAAATTATCGATTTCGTGGTGTTCATTTAACCACCTCTCAAGAAGCAGTTCTATATATTTTTCTATGCAGTTTGTTTGACTCCTTCCACAAAAATGCTGGTTTACCACCTCCAAAACTTTGTTTACCGAACCCAAATCTAAATAATGGCATAATTAATTGTTTGTATTAAACTTTTAAAACAATAGAAAAATCAAGTATAATAAAAATATATTTATCATAGACATTACGTATAATTATGTATATATTTACCTAAATTTTTTACATATGCCAGTTTTACTAAAGCAAAAAGACATTCTTCTGTCCAGGTACTACAACAAAAAATTATACTAGTAAATGTATGTAACACACTAGCAGTTCTTGACATGATTTCATCCTTTCTTCGTTCCGGTGTTATCTCGCCAGTAACATCAAACACTTCAAGGCTCTAAAATTAAGCATTAAATGCTCATAACAACGCTCATAGCAGCATATGCAAACTTACTTTGTGATACATTTTTGCAAAAATCTCTTCTTGGCGATGAAAATCTTGGAGTTGCTTACTCTTGGACACTACTTGAAAGAATGTAATTAATGTTTCTATGGCCTTAAATCGAATCTCTTGATAATCACTACATAAAAATTCAGGAACAAATTTCATGATATCATCATCAGACCAGCAAGAGAAATTATTTTCTGGGTCTACCTGTGTAATTTATAGAACATATTAAAAAATAGGTAATTTATTTAATTTAAGATTAAATTATATACCTTACATATTTGTCCCATACAGTTCAGTAAGGATATGCTTACTTTTGGACCATACTCATAACGATTTTCATAAAATGGTTTTAGTAAAGCCACTGAAGTAGTTTTAATATCATTATCATTTGCCACCGCTATATGTGGATAGAGATCTACAAACATGAAAAAAGATTCTTGTAAGAACCTCAACTCTAACAATTTTATATAAATTGTCCTATTTCTTACCATTTAGGATATTCAGTATCTCGACGGCATGCTCACTACAGTGATATCTAGAAATACATATCCCCTTCACTGATTTCAAAATACTCTCCAAGACAGAATCGGCTATTATACCAGGTTTTGAATACCTCAAAGTATTCAGAAACGTAAGTAACTAAAATGAGAAATTACCTGTTATTTCAACAGTAAAAATATTCTAATATTTTCACTTACTAATATGTAATCATTATCCAAATTAAAATCATAATGTGGAGCAGCAATCACTTCTAATATATGTTTCTGGTTTTGAGTTAATGACATATCTGATTTACAACAAAAACTAGACAAAGCTTTGATGATTGCCTTTTTCAGATCAAACTTAATATCAGAAATTTTTTCTTCTGAAACCAAAGACAAAATCAGCATCTTATCGATGACGTTAACAGCTATTAATTAGAAAAAAATATGCAATGGCAATTCAGAAAAAAGAACGATCGCTGGACTACAACTTTGTGTCAAGGTATGTTGCAAATGCGAGGCACAGTCTCACAATAGTTCTTCAATATAAGATAATGCTCATATGCTCATTTGCAAGAAACATATACAAACCCTACACATACCCCTCGGACCGTGGTGTTGACGATAAACGTAGTATTTATTGAAAATAAAAAGCACATAAAGCAGCCTATAACCATTTTAAAATATAAAAACAGTTAAAGATCTAATACACAGTATCTCAATATCAAACTAGTAAGAAACACAGTAAACAAGAATTCATCAAACAAGAAATATGGAGACTGTCAATCTCCCCAAGTTATCGAAAATCTATGTAAACATTACTAGGACTAGCAAACATTATTACCAAGGTAGGCCTGTTATTTATCTGTCTTTTATTCAGCTGATTTTACGATTACTATAAAAGATTAAACATACACTGGGTAAACGATATCGTCAGGATAGCAATGACAGTGCACAATTTGCATTCATAGGGCACGCCGTGCCATGTATACAGTATATCGTGCTATGTTGTTCTCCTAGTATATTGTTTCCATCTCTGAATAGTTTTATTGTTGCTCCCAAGGTGTCAAGCCATATCTCTTTGTTTTTCATTATATAAAACAAGCTATATGGCCATGAAAACTCTTCATAGCAATAACAGCGCAGCAACGTTTTTTTAAATAAACAATATGTAACATTCTTTATTAATTAATTACTCTGCCTTATTAAATTTTTTTAATGAAATAGCTGTAACGACCATCGCATTTTAAATAAGGTCTATAAAACATTGGCGGCATTTTTTCCACATGTTAAAATTTAATTATTATGAAAAGGCATGCTAAGTTATCACACATGTTTGTCTACCATTATGATGACGGAACAAAAAATATTTCAATCCAAATCTGCTAAAGTAATTACAGAATACACTGTTTAGAAGAAGAAATTCGGTATTAAATACCATTAATATTGAAATAAATAACTGTTTTCCGAAGATGTTGACATTCTTAACAGGTGATCCACAGATTGGTCAAAAAAATCAGAGATCACTTAAGTCTGACGTGCACAGAACAGCAAAAGGGTAGACCAGCCTCAATTTGTTTCTAATACTATTAATACATAGATTAGCAACTGAAAAAAAGCAATTGGGTTTTTAAGGGTAGTCAATCAACAAATGATTTTATTTTATATTTTCAGCATCAATTCATATTAATGCATTGTTAAAATTACATAAAATTATTAATCGGTACTACAACAGAGACTTTATTATTACAGCCATAGCAACACTACAACGGCTCTTAGGCCGTCATTTTGTGGAAAATGTTAGGGATAAAATTGATAGCATTATATTAACACGTTCGCGGAGAAGGGGGTCGCGAAATCACATTTTTAAGCAAAGAGGCAGGTGCTTACGGTATGATGTTTCGGTTTTTCAGACAGGGACAGCTCACAATATTTTATGTTTTATGCTGGGACACTCAAGAAGCCCGATTAGGATTATATGTACAGATGTGCCCGGCAAACGCCCCCTTTTGTTTTTATTTGCTGCGAAGTTGGAAGGGATACCACGCCAGTGAGTTGATATTGGACGGGATATCATTTTTGCCCCAGTAAGTAGAGTGTCATATGTCGGAATGTCCGCCAACGTGTTAATCAATCATAAGAGGTAATTGGTAGTCTGTGATGATCTTGTTCTTCATAAACGAACGAAATGGCTCTTAGAACTCATACAATAGATAACCTGCACAAATTCACTGGAAATAAACACAAATACCTAAAATCACAATATATGAAAAAAGTACAAGCAAAACTCATGACTTCAAACGTAAACGAACTGTCAAAAACAGAGAGTACTGTCAGTTTTGACATTTACATGTAAATATGACTACTTATGATAATAAAGACGCATTAGTCACGACCATTGAGCTTCTAGGATGCAATATTTTAGAATTATTTTTAAATATTTATGGTTTCATAACCTAGTAGTTTTGTCAGCATATTTGTATTTTACTAAATGTTAAAAATAATGTCCAACATTTCATATGATGTATATGAGACATAATTTTTTTAGTGTGCCAGAGTTCTTAAATTCTTAAATTAAAAGGAGCATTATAAATTTCTTTTCGAGTAAAATTCCTCAAAATACTCTTTGCTATATAATCATTCAAAAATTAAAAATTTGTGACCTATTTAATTCCAATATTTTGAGATGTTACACAATTACTACTTTTAGTTTATCATGAACACTTCAATAGAAACAAATTAATAACAAATTCATATTAAAAACGGCATTACATACATAATATTTTTACCATCTATTGATTTGTTCCAAATGTGGATAAATTACAGCTTTGTAGAATTTGACTATGAATTTGAAAGAATACTCACCTTCTTGTAATTCGTTTAATATTTCCATTAGGGATCTCAAAAGTTCCAAAGGAATGAGTGCCTTTAATTGTGAAGTCAGGATATTATTATGGCCAAAAGAAAATATTCTATCTAATATTTTTACACACTCCACAAGTTTTTTGGCCTCTCTATCAGTCTTATTTTTGTAGAAATCAAGTTTTTTTATTACATTGTTGTTCAAAATCCTATCAATATTCTTTATGAATGCATTGTTCAGGTCTATCTCCGTCAAAATCTTATAATCAACCATACAATTCAGTGTGTTCATTAGTAAAACAAGCATACTTAATAATTGCTCAACGGATTGGAAGTCGATAGTATCAAGAACATTACGTATGATGTGAATCAAGATGTCTACAGTTACAAATTCCACAGTAGAAATTGTTTTGCTGATATTTCTTTTCATTACTATCTCTTGTGGTAAAACAATTTCTTCAAGTACAGTCTTAAAATATATATCTGTTACATCCAAGTGTTTATTAGATTTTTGTGGAACTTCTCGTTCGTTCCTATTATTGTCCATAGGCCATTGTCTTAAAGTTAAGTTAAATAAAAATGTTGCCGTTTCAGGCTCCAACAAATAATTGTAGTCTTTCATATTCTGAGTATTTAATATACTTTTTAAAAGCATTTCTTTTTTATTATTTTCCAGTTTAGTATAATTAAGATGCTGTAGAGTTGTATTCATAGTTCTTATACTTTCTATAGAAATGTTTATTACTCCTGATGTATAGGTCTGTAGAACTGTATCTAAATCTATTATTTGTTTCGGTATAAGCTTCTGTAAAAGTGTTTCAGTTGCATGTTTATGCTGATTTAAACCAAAAGCCCTGCAACGAAAATTATATTACCTATATTAAATCCACAGATATATAAATAATTAATAAAGTGCACACCATACACTAAAAACTGTGACAAATATAAACTTGACACTGGTTTTTTGACAGTACTTTGGCATCTGCGCCGACAGGCTAAAAATCCAAGCATCGACCATCAGCAAGATATATGTCGATGGTGCCGTTCTGTTTTCTGAGTGTAAGTTATTATCAGCAGCATATTCACATATAATCTTTAAAGGTTTCGCCACCATCAGTCCAACTCTATTTGACACATGCTCACTGATTAAGCTAGTATTTTCATAAAAACAAAGTGATCTTTGCGGTCCACCAAAAAAAAGTTTTTGATATCCACCAGTATGTGTAGAGGCCTCTCTGGCACACCGTTTAACAAATCTAAACCTATCCTAGGATCGTGAGTACCGAACACTCTGCAGCAAACAAAAAACAATTTCCACGCCGGCTTGACAATTATTTATTATTAGCAACATCAGTACAAACTGGTCCTTAAGTACTAATTACAACAACTGATATCAAAAACTCACTGATATATATTAATCACTTCAGTGCACAATGGTATTTTAAATACTGTGTGTGCACTCATTTGCATTAACCAGCATTTCTAAAGAGGTGTTTAACAATTAAAAACCACCTACAATTAAATTATCCAAAAATAGTAACAAAAAAAATTAATATAAACAAAATTCCAATGCTCACAAACTAATCAAAATAATACCGATAGCAACAACTCTTAATTATAATTATTATTATTATTACATCCAAGTATCACAAGTACAACAAATATTTAGACCAAACCTATATTATTAACTACCCAGTCCACTATTTCCCTCTTAACCCTATTGTATTTCTTTTTTCTTAGCTCAAAGGGTAAACTATTATATATTCTGGGACCTATGCTATATATATGACTCTGACATAAAGAGTGTTTGGGATTGGACAATACAACATTCCTGCATTCCTTGTGTTAATACCATGACTTAAATCTTCTCTGTAGTACTTTTTTGTAAACATAAATCTAATAACTGATTTTATAAGTAACTGATGAGGACTTAAAAGTTTACTATCTTTATACACTAGTTCAGTAGGATATCTTTTTTTCTTAAACATCATTATTTTAATAACCCATTTTTGAGCAATTGTAAGTTTGGACATGTTAGTTGATCCTGTGCTTCCCCAAATTGATATTCCATAATTAATTATTGCCTCCACGAGTGCATAATAAACCATTTTTAAAGAAGAAAATGGTAATATTTGTCTCAGTTGATAAAATTTAAAAATCAATTTTCTTACTTTTCCTGTTACATGCTCTTTCCAAGTAAATAGTTCATCAATTATTACCCCCAAGTACCGTATAGAAGATTTTTTCCCAATCCAGCTATCACAATTACACGAATCTCCTCGATCACATTGGGAGTTGTGCATTTTTCTTCTATTAAAGCCTGGCAATGTCCGAGAGGACAGTGCAAATGTCAAAAATTTAGTTTTCTCGATATTCAGGGAAAGTAGACTAAAATCTAACCATCTTTTAATTTTCTGTAACAAGAGCTCGGCAATCCCCTTTGCAGACTCCCAGTCATCCCCACAAACTATTGCAACAGAGTCATCCGCAAAGCAATATATTCCCCCCAATTCATGCATGAGACTGTTTATGTAGATATTGAACAGCAGAGGTGAAAGCACTGTACCTTGTGGCACACCAAACTCTATCTCCAACTGACTACTCTTTTCACCCGAGATTCTTACGATTTGCTTCCTCCCACATAAGTAGGATTTAACAAGGTCATTTGCAATACCTCGAATGCCCATAAGTTCCAATCGCTTTAATAGAATCTGGTGTGACACAGTGTCAAATGCCTTCTGGAGGTCGAGGACTATACCTATCACCTTTTTTACTTCATCCAATTTTTTCAGGATCGACTCTGTGACCCTACACAGAGCATCTTCGGCACTGGAGGCCTCCCTAAAGCCAAAATGATTTGGTTGTAAAATCTTATTTTTTTCTAAAAAACCATTTAATTTAAATCTCAAACATTTTTCAACAATTTTACTTATGGAACATGTTAAAGCAATTGGCCTATAATTATTTGTTAAAGCCTTGTCCCCTTGTTTAAAAAGTGGAATAACAGTTGTATTTTTTAGAAATTCGGGAAAAACCCCAGTACCAAAGATAGTATTCACCAAGTGACATAAAGGTTTTACTAATTTATCTTTAAACTTTTTTATTATAGAGGAGCAAATGCCATCTTCACCACCTTTACCTCTGTCTTAAGGCTTTGAAATTTTAATACTAATATTAAAATTTCTTTTTCTGAACTGGGAGTCAAAAGAAAAGAATTCATTTTGCGCTCTACATTTTTTCCACAACTATAAGGTGTTATTTTACTTGCTAATTGAGCCCCTATATTTGCAAAAAATGAATTAAACTCATTTGCAATTAACTTTCTGCCATTTAATTCAACATTATCACCATTTCTGATTTTATCTATCTCCACCTTCCGAAACTGATCATTTGTCTATCTTCAAATTAGTGTACCAATTTCTAATTAGGTTACCGACACCAGATGTCACTTAACGGATCTAGCATATAGACAAAAATCTATATCACTATAATATGTTAATAACGTATTGACATAACAAGATTATTTCACCGCTAGCATGTACCAGCGTTACCTCATCCACTATAAAATAAATTGTGATCTTAAGAATATTTATAAAAACTTACTTTAATGTTGTCTCACTGATAATTTTCCATAGCTTATCTATTTCTGATTGTGTATCAGCATGTACTGTATTCTGGATATCTAGCATCACAGACAAACACGTATAAATATTGTTAACAACATTGTGATCATTAGACTCAATTTGTATAGTCGATAAAATTTGTAGCAAAGTCAGATAATCCTCTGATTGAAGCAAAGTTGGATATGATTTAATTACAGAACACACGATATGTATCCTGAAAAAATAAAATTTAAACATTTCATTAGGTAGGTATGTATATGTAAGTATGTACATATATATGTACGTATGTATGTATGTATGTATGCATGTATGTAGAGAGAATTGGCAATTTCACAGCTTGGGTGGACGGTTCTGCTCATGAAACTCATGTCTCTTTCATGTGGTTACAATTAGACAGAAATGTTTTGATGACATCAATGGACTAATGATAAATAAAAGAACACACCCATGTTTTGCTCCAGGCGGGTGGCATGCACGCATAGGTCGTAGGTGTGGCTTAGGGCGCGTGAGATGGATGGATCCACCCCCCCTATATACAAGGGGGGGTGGAAGGACGCCACCAAACTAATAGAAATACAATCATAGTTCACCTTGGCATCACTGCCAATATATTGTTTTCTTTCGAGTACATTATTTTGCAATTTCGTCCTTTTCTGCAGCATGTAACCATCGACCCAAGGTGTGAATGGTTGCCAGAATTGTATAATCATTGCCTTACCACAACCAACTTTTATTTTCTTTTATATTAATTATATAGTTTTGTAAGCTTATTTCTATTTTGTGTCGTTTTGGGGGAGCTTGTGATGTTACGTTACAGTCTACTAGAGACAATGTTACATCCAAATCTGGGCATGTGATTAGCTGAAGGAATAAATATTATTTATATTTGCTAGTTTTTTTTTTAATTAGGGGACTTACCTGGTGGCTAACTTCAACAAATAAAGTTGAGAAAGTATCCAACAAGATTGTTGACTCACCATTTGTGATGAAAAATGAACTATTTTTGTGATGATATTTGAAATAGAAAGAAAGTTCCTTGGTAAGCAAGGAATACATCAATTTAAGACATCTCTTCCAACTTGTCCAACTGCAGGCAAAGGCACATGGATGTCCTTCATTAACTCCATTTGGTTGGTGAATAGACATTTGTAAAAGGAAAAATTCAACTAGTTGTTTCTACAAAACATTTCTCAGAGGAGTCAAAAAAAATGTATTAGTTACCTTAATTTTTGCTGCACGTCCATTAAATTCATATAATTCTATGAAATTTGAGAATACATCTTCTCCTAGTTTACAACATGACACTCGATTATCTTTTGCAGTCTAAAAATAAAAGGAAAGATTATAAAAAATTTATATAAATGGGTTTTTATACAAAAATAAAATTACTAAAAATACCAGTTATTTATAGTGTTATATCATATACTATCCAAATCTTGAAGTTGCCGGTTACGTCACTAATCTACAACATACGGTGTTCGTACATCGTAACTAGCGAGAATAATATCGATCAACGGACGGATTTCTTTTGACTAGCGCCGTATGTGCCTTGCACCGTTTTAAAACTCTGACAGAATTTAGTTATCTTTCAGTTGAATTAACTTTTTCTTCACTTTCAGTGCACTTATGAGCACCACCCGCACTAGGCTGCCATTTTTCCGACGGAAAACGTCACATTGCTTAAACCACGCTCAGTCTCCTGTCTCTAGTCTTCATGATTTTAATATTCAAATGGTAGGTTATATATTATGTTTACGTTTCTCATCGAGGAACGAGTAAAGTTTGTATACATCCGGACAAGTTGTTTCAACACACATTTGACTAGTGCAATACTGATTTGATTCGTATGGTTTATAACTATGACGTAACCGCCAACTTTCAAGATTTGGATAGTAGTAAAGTAATGATCTAACATTGACTGGCCAATTTACCAGAGGTTCTTGCCGAGCCTCCTATTAATATCACTAGTAAGTAATGTATTAGTGCTCATTATATTATTATTAGTGATGCAACAGTTCTGGTTTTTACGTTTACGAATAGTTAATCTATGCGAATAGCAAACTAATAATCTAAAATTAAATAAATTGAAAAATTTTAAACAAAATATTTCATATTCTCTTTTTCAAGTGCACGGTGTTTTAATTTTATCCGACAATGTTAGTTACCGGCATGCACAACAAATACGCACGAGGCTGCTTGCCGTGACTATGAAGCCGCGATCCGATTGTCAGCATGAGCTTGTGCATAACCTGGCATAACTGTTAAAAAACCGCACAAGAATCACAGTTACAGTTAACTGTTTGACAGCAATAATCGTGTATTAACCGTAAAAGTAATCGTTGCATTACTAATTATTATTCTTAGTTATATTACATGAGATTAATGTAGGAAACATTATGCTGATAAACTTACATGTTGACAAAAATCTAGAGCAATATCTAAAACATCTTCTTGTTGATTTGTTGGTGAATTTTGTGATACTGACTGGCATAACTTTGTGATAAATTCAAATTCCTCTCTTAAAACAGATGGCAGAAGACCTGATGTAGGCCCCCATTTTACTAATAACATAAAACATTGAAGAGCTAAAGCATCAAACTCCTTTCCTTCACACATATTTTTTAAAAATCTGAGAAGCACTGGAAATTGAAAATAAAAAATTAGTCAAGGTATTGTGAGAACTTCTTATATACGTACCTAACCAATCATCACTATCCAGCCTTCCTCTACAATTAGAGTTTAACAATATACATTCTTTTAATACAAGTAAAAATGTTTTATCATAGCATGTTTTCATCTTAGAGTCCTTCATACAGCCAATTATATAACCAACTATTTTAGACACGTTTATTAAGTCACTGGCTGAAAATAAGACATTTGAGTTTAGATATCTGTTTTGGTTATATTAACCGATCTGTGATTTCTAATTTTTTGTCAAAACATTTTTACTTCATATTTATATATTTACCTACATTATCAATACTTGTGTACTAGTTCTAAATGCACTATTACCAACACAAAAAAATTACATATAACAGAGGTAAAAATAGGTGTGAGGACTAATAGGGACCAATAGGGAATAATGGGGACTAAATAATAATTATTTAACTATAACAATGCTCACCTTCTTTGGCTGCTAACTTAACAACTTGAAGGAACAATTCCCCATTTAGATTTTTTGTATGAAGTGTACCTTTCTTTTTTGCATCTTCTATACATTTTTCAGCATCCTTAAAAATATTATTTGTTACAAAAAATGTTAGTATGTATGTAGCTCTAGTATGAAGGCTCTAGCATATAGTTAAATGAATAAAAAACTTTCATTATGCATATTAAATATACAAATTATATTAACATAAATGAGGACGAATTTTGGAGCTCCAAGCCAACAAAAGAAAAGCTCTCTTTTATATTAACTTAGTAAATTTATTACGGAATCAAATTTAAAAAAATTGCAGCAGTGTATGTTTTAAACAAAGTGGAGAGTGGAGGAGTGGAGGAATGGCCAAATTTTTTTTTAAATATCTCCCAGGCTTGGGCACAAAAAAAGTTTTCCCAATCGATCAGAAATAGTAGTGAGTTGCGAGAATTGTAGAGTATGACTTGAGATGGCAATGTGATAATGTATTTATAACACTGAGCAGTACCTGTATGTAGTACTATTATATGCCTGACATAAGTAATAGTGGTCGAAAGCGCTAATGTGAGTTAGGTCCCACACATTGACATCCCATTGCAAAGATAATGCACAATATCCAGGGTCAACCGCAATGGTAAAAATTGGGAATAAAAATTGGGAACCCAAAATTTTCAAACTGGGAATTGAATGAGAAAAAGGGATTCACTGGTTGCTCAGTAAGTTATCCCATTACCATGTTGTTTACTTTTGTCAAGTTTACTAGGGCCAGTTTATCAGTGCACGGTTAAATCTTCCTGTTACATATCTGCAGTAAACTATAACCGGCTGTTAAAGTAGCTGTTAAATTAAAAAGTGTTTTCCTGCCTTCAATCAACCGGCAATTAGAAAGCCGTCAGCTACATAAAATGGAAAGTTGGCAGCAAGTCAGATGGGATGTACATAATGTTGCCGGAATTACTGATTTGGGGCATATTTAAAGAGTATGTACCTGTTTCTGTTGTGTCATGTATTTTTTAAAGAAAATTATTTAAAAAAGTTAAAAGTAATAGGTATCTTAAGTTATTTTGTAACTAGCAATACGTTTTTAAATACGGTAACTAAAACATTAACATAACATTCATTCCTCAAACTCGTAGACATTTAACTCTTTTTTATGTCACTCCATTTACTCAATATACTTAACTAAAATATGTTATTCGAAAAAGCTATCAAACATAATATTTTATGTTCTAGATTTATTTTTAAGAATTAATTTATAAGAATATCGTTATTTTAATTATAATGAAACAGTTGACCTCTTAAACGAAAGATAATCAAATGGACTCTGAAAAGTTATATTAGCATATCTGATTTAAATGTTGTAAGTGGTTTTTAAAATATAACTAAAACATTAGAGCGACTTACGCAATGCCAAAATTTTCATAAACTTTAAAAAAATCATAAATCGGACAATGTTTATGGTAGAGCAATTATACTCTATTCACTTAAACTTTGCAGTTTTGGGTTGGACTTAGTGGGCCCGATTTACAATGGCAATATTAGTCGTCAAAAATTCACAAAACACAATTAAACAAATATCAAAACACAATTAACAAACATCCAAATGTGACCGATGCTTATGAAATAAAATAAACAATTAAAATAAACAGCACTGCTTTAGGAACTTTTCACTTGTGTAAATCGGCCTGCCATCTATGCCAATCTTAGGGCACATTTGTCCCCTTCTGTAACTACTCAAATTAAATATTTCTGTAGACTACAAAAAAATTCCCCCTATTTTTTTGGTATCTTTTATAGTTTCCGAGTTTACAATTGTTAATTTCTAATGGTTTATTTTATATAATTTGATAAATTTCACACACAAAGTTGTTTAACCTTCTCATTTGAGCAAAAACAACAACTGTCCAAAATTTATTACTATGGTAAATTAGTAGGTAGGTACCTAGTTTTCTTACGATATGAAAAAAAAGGCTTATTTAGGATTACCTGGATTTTGGATATGAAGTGAACAGTATACTATCATGTAATGAGTCTACGCCTGTTGTGGACCTGCAATAGTGACTAACTCCATATATATATATATATATATATATATATATATATATATAATATATATATATATATATATATATATATATATATATATATATATATATATATATATATATATATATATATATATATATATATATATATATATATATATATATATATATATATATATATATATATATATATATATATATATATATATATATATATATATATATATATATATATATATATATATATATATATATATATATATATATATATATATATATATATATATATATATATATACATATATATATACATATATATATATATATATATATATATATATATATATATATATATATATATATATATATATATATATATATATATGTCTTACTTTATAACTGAATTAGAAATGCCGCTGAAAACAGTTATGAGAATGTCAGTTTTTCCTTTTAACCTAGGTACCACAGTCTCTCTAAGATCGATAAATGCATTTTTAATTGGAAAGATACTTGTAGAAGATATAAATGACTGTATGGGTCCACCACTGGTGGCTAGTGGGGCCCTAGTCAATTTGGCTAGACCATTACTGATGAACCCCTACCCTACCAAAACTCTATTTGATCTTTAATTAAATACTTAACATAAAATATACCTTTCTTAAACATTCTTGAACAGCAGAAATCACTTGCGTCCAGGTTACAGAATTATTTCTATTAAGATGTGTTATAACTTCCTCCTTCTCCAGCAGATTAGTTAATCTATCAGCAAATTTTTTCCTATCGGTTACTTTGTGACTCCCTAACTGTACACAACATTCTTCTACATCATTTCTGATATTCATCTTACTCGTTAGTAGTATGTTCCTAGTTCCTACTTCAGCTTCTACTATAAAGTTTGCTTCAGAAATTGGTGGAACTGGAGAGACTTGATATGTATTTGCTAGTTTACGGAAAATATTCCTCTGTTGAATCTCTCGTGACTTTCAACTTTCGCAACACTCTATCATAGTACTACCTTAAAAAATAAATACCAAAATATGTAGACAACATAGAAAACAAGAGTGCAATACAGAAAAAGAGCTGAAATTATAATACCTTACAATCATAATTATTATTAATTACATTACAGAATCAATGTATATTTACGGGTGCCTCAGAATTTTTAACATACCTTTCAATTCTATACACATATAGAAATAAATTTAATATTATAAACATAGAAAATGATACTATTACAATATTTTCTATGTATTATAATTTGGCGGTAGGAATCCTGAGAACCATAGATAAACAGCTGATTTGTCTCTGCAGCTGATCACAATCCGGAATTAATACTGAATTTATCCCGAACATTTCAAATGCGCATGTCATATTCTAAATCAGCTCTAGATTTTTGATAGTCCGCGAACGCACAGCTCTTCTGTGGCGAACGTTTTATGACGTGTTCCCTGTTCAGTTTTCTTGAGTTAGCATTTTAGTCGTTTTGTCAGTGATCTATGGTGATTTTATTTCGTTATGAGTCCAAGGGTTGTTGGATGAATACACAAACTGCGTTTTTAAAATAAAATTTTATATATTTATAGTAGGAATAGTCATTCAACTTTTTCGAAATAGTTAGTTTAGGTACTTTTAAAACCCTGATGACCTCCTCTAAATCGTCACAACACGATTCAAAATGATCAGATATCTTAGAGGTACTTATCAAGGTACCAAATAATGTAATTTAAGCGCCAAAACAGAATTAATTCTTTGAGGTTATATCAATATCCAGTGACGGAATAAAAATGTTGTCATGCACAGTGACATTTATGGCCGAGTGCACCCTACGTGTTAATCCGGGATTATGTTTAAGCCCGACTTATTTTGACACATTTGCACGCAAATATCAAAATGTCAAAATAAGTCAGGCTTAAACATAATCCAGGATTAACACGTACGGTGCACTCAACGATTATAGACTAAACAGGATTGCTTATCCCATAAGCGCAACGTTAGACAAATCTCGTGGCCCTCACCACGCTTTTGACGTCAGCGGATACGTACGGCGTAGGTTCATTGCCCCACCGGTGTATTTCCCGGCGTTTTTGTAGCGTGTCATTTGTACATTAACATCGTGCCTAGAGAAGCCTAGCATCAATTTGGAATCGACCGTTGGCGCAAAAGGATGCCGGCCGTTAGACACTCGACCATTAGACAAACGTTTCTTCTGTGGCCAAAGTTTGTAAATGTCTATGGTAAATTCAGTTTACGGACTTCGCTGTCCAGGGCAGGTTGTAGTCTCATGTAGCACAGAATACTGTGTACTCCATAGATGTATTAATATGTCTATGGTGTACTCTGTGGTTGTAAGATAATATCATAGACAATGGATAATATACGCTGATATATTTTAGGGCTACTGTGAGTGGTATCATAGAAAAAAGATACCCTGATTTCTGTGAGTCGTTGACATTTGTGGTGGTATGACAAGTGTGATCATAATCCGTGTCTTATCTATGATCATAATATGATGACAATACAAAGTTTTCTGGTTTGTTAAATTTGATGTCAGTTAAGTCAGTTTTGTTTTTATATTGTCAAAATTATTTAGTTTATACAAGAATATTTTTGTAATTTTGCAATTAATTTGTTTTCAAATTTACTACATACCTTATTATTTATGTCATCTTGAGATGACAAAACATTACAGTGACGGAAAAGGACGTATAAAATATAACTGATGAAATATGTAGATAAGGAATAAATATATTGAGTCGACAATAAATCGTCCAATTTTTGCTATAATTTTTTCCAAAGAGGCAAAAATGCCGTGTGTTAAATGTATGTCAGATTTTAATTTACTGAACTGGAAAATTAAATGTGGAGAATGCGAGGGCAAATACTGCAATAAATGTTTGAAGAGAAGAGAAGGGTAAAGTTACTTCTAAACAGTTTATACTTGTTTAACATGCTTAATGTGCATTTTAGGGTACTTTACTGTGAAAAATGTCTAATATTGCTGAAGCGTCCACCCGACAGGAGGGAGTTAATGGAATTAAAACCAAAAGACTTACAAGATTATCTTACCAAACATAACATTTCTACATATGGTTTAGTAGGTAGGTAGATAACATTATTGTCGTCTATAATATATTCTACTGGTCATATATATAGATAACAATTTATATTTTGGATTAGAATAACATGTTAATTAGATCGTTTCTTGGAAAATAGTTGCTTCCAA
Source organism: Tetropium fuscum (assembly GCA_964058915.1). Classification (NCBI taxonomy): domain Eukaryota; kingdom Metazoa; phylum Arthropoda; class Insecta; order Coleoptera; family Cerambycidae; genus Tetropium; species Tetropium fuscum. Next base: position 16,953 of record CAXKVY010004856.1, read on the forward strand.
TGGTACCGAAGACCGACGAGGGGTGAATTTTTTTTGTACCTAATAATAATATTATACACATCAAGTGGAGGAAACCGTGGAATACAATATTTAGTATATAATAATATATTATACAAGTCTTCCTTTTTTTCTTAGAAAAGCAAGAGTTGGTTGATTTACTGTGTGATAAACATATACCTGAGAAACAAAGAAGAGGTGTTGAAAAACTTACAGCAAACTTTGCAGGCACAGTTCCAAATTTGAGGCCTATCAATGAATTTTTAGGTAAGAACTAATAATAAGTATCTTTTAGATATATAAATATTTCTATATAAGTTCTTATAATCCCCCCATCTTCATATTTTATTAGTGGTATTAATTAGTATAAATTAACTAGCTTGAATTTCACTCATTTGGTCGCTCGTCGGTCTTTGAAAAATGGTTGTTACCTAATAATAGTACACGTGAATTAGACGTTTTAGGAAAAATAATTTATAAACATAATTTTGAGTGTACTTCTTTTCTTCGCAGATTTCTCGTAAACTGTTCATCGGACAAAAAAAGATATCAGAAAGATAATGTGTCATTAAATGTTACACAAAAAAGGTCCTATTGACCTCTCCGCTAATCCCCACCCATAACCCGCAAACAGCGTTCTAAGTCGGGGGCAGTTTCTAGCCTACACGCAAAAATGCGACTTCCATAGCGAAAATATCGAAACTGGCACTTAAATCAACTAAATCACTTAAATTAACACGACATTATTCGGTAATTTTAAATGTTTGTAATGTTCAATAAGGTAATGTCCCATTTTATTTTTATTGCATAAAAATGTTCTACCATACTGAAAAATAAGATATGCAAAATATGACGTCTTAATTGCCAATAATAAATTTGTTATAAATTATTAAAGTCTCAAGGAGACCGATTGAGTCGGCTACAGGAGATCCCAGCAACGACTGCTTGATTTCATAATTCATTCAGACCCTTTCTGGCACAACGCCTACCGAATATTGTAGTTTGTGACGTCACAGTTGTTTGCGGACCTTTTCAATTTTATCGCTGTTTAGATCTTTCATACTGATGGCGCGGAATTAGAATCATGTTTTTTGTGAAGTACACGTTTTATTACAACGTTACGCTATGTTTTTTTAATGTTATCTTAATATTTAAAATTTTAGTCATGTTCCCTATTATTAGCAGTAAATGATTTTTTATTATTTGCTAAACTGATGTTTGTTATTTATTTGCTTAATTCTATGTTTGTCTTCTTAATTCTACTCTTGAAATTCTTCTTGCTTCTTCTGCAAAATACCTTGGTTTCTCCTTAAAACTATTCCGAATATCTGGTAATGTTAGAACCTGATATTCTCCTCCTAACTATTTTTCTGGAAAACACAGGTAATGCTAGAACCTGTTGATACTGAGTGTTCACCTGATTATGGACGATTTAGGAGGCTAAATCGATTTCGTGAATAAAGCGTTGAAACGCACTCGAAATTTCTTCAAATTCACTTTCACGAATCCTATTGACTGCGCCACTTATGTTTCGTAAATCAGAAACTTGGTTTTTAAAAACAATATTTATTTCCAAAACACAAATTTTGACTTGCAGACCAAAAGAACCGTTAAAGGCGAGAATAATAATGAACAATGAATGCTAGCAATGGGCAAGACTCGATCTTGTCAGCTATGTAATTAGTTTTAATAAATGCTGTTTCAAGCACTCCGTGCCTCGAAGTGGATATGTAACTTTTGCCTTAAATGTTTTTGTGACTATTTATACGTTATTGGTTATTACTTCATATAATGGATAAAAAAGCCAAACTAAATATTTCTGTTACCTATAAAAACTGGGACTACTTTGTACTGTTATCACTACCGGTACCTAATAGTAATCTGATAAGATATGATTAATAATTTTATAAATCTTACTTGTAAACAGGTGATCGAACCAATATTAGTTTGTGTTTATGATGTTAAATTAAAATAATGTGCATTTGCTGGAGTGTATTCTGTTTCTCCCTAAATGGCCAACATGAAGGTATTCTTTTAATAATGTTCACAATATTTTGGGATTGAAGGTGTATTAAAATGTAAAAGGTGCGGTAAAATTACCTTTCTATCATTATAATTTACTTCATCACCCTAGATTATAAAGGATTGGGACAAGTAATTTATGAAGACTAAAGTGTTTGTTTATACTTTGTTGAAGCCACTTCTGTATCTCTGAATAGGCTTTCTAAATTGCATAACAATTTCAAATAATATACAAAATATCTAAAATATTTTTAGTTTCTTTATCAATGTTCAATAAGACATTGACAATTAGATAGAATAAAAATTCAAAATATACAGAACGAAGTAGAGTCCGCACCAGCATTCTCTGCATGTATACGGCGCAATATACACAGTAGTATAAGATTCGTTCTCACTTAAAAACTCAGAAATCATTTAATATTATAAGTATATTAGATTACAGTATAAGTATATTAGATTACAGACATAAGATTAAAGACATAAGTTTTTCTTTTATTATTGTTTTAAATGATTTACTGTTTGAAACTATTTATTGTTTTTGTTTTGTAGAACTTATAACGAGTTCTTTTATGTAATGTGCTATGTTAACTTGTCTTATTTTTCTTTGGTCATTAAGTTTATTAAGGCAATTTAGAATCGGTCATCACCAACGAGACCCGGTCAAGGACAACCAGGCCCAATCCGAGACAGCCACCAGTTCCTAGGCATCGAGCTCCGCCACCACCCGAAACCTCACCTACAGCTAATCAATCACCTACATTCACCCAGCCAATATTTACACATCAACCGACAACCTCATCGTTTTCAGAGCTGCATGAAACTACTAGTTCAATTAAGGTTAGTATCTTGTTTGTGTAGTGCAGAGTGAAATTGTAGTCAATTTTACTTTCATTTGTAATAATTTACGCTATATTTTAGTAAAAAATTATTCGTGTGATGTTTTCTATTCGTTGAGGATTAATTTATTTTTTTATTTATTTATCTATTAATTGACCAAAGCCCAACAGACATTAACTTATTATTTAATAAGAATTCTATGTTAGGAGGAGGTGAAAACAGGAAGCCCACTACAGGCTAAATATCCTAATATAGAAGATTTTGGTAGCGCTGAGGAGTTGCAGACTCTTTCATCAAAAGATTTAAAGATCTTGCTAACGTTGAATAGGGTGGATTTTAAGGGGTGTGTAGAAAAATCGGAACTCCTTGAAAGGGCGGAAAGACTATGGGAGGACAACACAGAAAATAAGAAAGGTGAGAGTTAACACAGCATAATATCAAAATGAGTGTTGGTTAGTTGCCGTCATATGCAATATTTCTCGCTACGTAATCACAAAGTTTGGTTGCAATATTACTTTAATTAATTATTTAGTGATGCAACAATTTCCATTTTTACTATATGATTATGATTAGCAAAATAGTAGTCATCATGCGATTATGAATACAATAATTATTAATGAAATGATACAAAATGAACTTGAAACTTTTAAATCATATGATTTCCGAATAGTGCAGGAAAGCTCGAAAAACGGGCTGAGAAAACATTTATAAATTGATAATAATAATTTTTAATCAGTATTTTAATTATTTGAAAGTATTGTATTTTTACATTGTACTTATTTAGCTATGGCTATTAATAAATATTATTATTATTATATTGACCTGACTTTATATTGTTTTTCTTTTCAGAAATGCCAGAAAATTTGCCTCTGCAGGAATTATGTAAGTTGTGTATGGATGCACCGTTGGACTGTGTCTTGTTGGAATGCGGGCACATCGCAACCTGTACAGATTGTGGTAAAAAATTAGCGGAATGTCCAATATGTAGACAGTATGTAGTCCGGGTAGTTAGAACGTTTAAGGCTTAGAAATTATTTATAAAATTATCTTCATATATTTGTATTTTATTATTATTACATGTGATTTTTTATACAGCCGTATTGGTGATAGTTTATTAGGAGAAAATGATCATTAGCAATTAGGAAAGTGAAATATTAAAATAAAGTTTAAATTGTAAAACTATTACTGTTATTCAAAGATTATTATCTCTAAAATTGTTATATATTATATTATCTTTCTCTAGTAGAAAAAATTGTACTCACCAGCATATTATATTGCTGGGAGAAATAAATAAACTTAGTATAACTGTTATTGTTCTCATTGCTTACTAACATATTACTTTAGTGTCATATTTGTCATCTTCCGTCACTTCATCCTTCACATCAAAATTTTAGTTATAAAAATATGGAAAATGAAACTAAACAACCAAGAAAGGATATTTTTGTTACAATAATTTTAACGGAGTCAACTTCCAGTTTATTAAATTTAGATCTACCACACTTAGAAAATGTCCACCCTGAAAATTCCCAAATCTGCCTAATTACTCCAAGTGAGTTTAGTTATTTCCAAAAGCAGCATGAGAGAAGTGAAAATATGTTGGTTCGGGCAAATATTGCTGGTTCAAGTAAAGAAAATAACGCAGAAATAAAAAATGTTGAAGAGATTTACTTAAAAATTTCTTCGGATGTAGCATTATTTTCTACTAGTAATTGTTCGTCATCTTCTTATATAGATGGTAAGTCAGAAAATAATATTTATATTATCCGACATTTATTTATTCGAAGATATTCTCTTCATAAGCCATTTTTTGTGATATCTGAGACTTCAGATATCCATTATTTCATTATGAGTAGATTCATCCCCTAAAATAAATGACAAAAATGTTACAATAGATCTGGAAAACAAAATTATTTACAAATCTCATGTTTTAAAGTGGTGTCAACGTCCTGCATGTATAGTTGTTCCTTAACCTTCCGGAACACGCGCTTGGACTCATAGTCCGTAGACATTTAAATTTAACTGTCGTTTCGAAATTTGTCGATCTCAGTAGCTTTCGAGCGTGTACGCTGATGTGTATTAGTGTGCAGTGTGAACTCAAACTTGACTGAGTAATTAGTGATGGCAGACTGAGAATGCCGGGCTTGTAAATTTGCCACAGTGACGAAATTTTTTAAAATTTTTCCGATTGGAAACAACAAAGATTTTTATTAATTTTTTTAAAGTTTAGTGTTTAGTTAGCTTCTGGGGAGGGGAAGGAAAGGGTTACATGAGCGGATGCGCGATATTTTTTCATCAAATAATTAATGTGTTCTTATGAAAAAGAGCAGGAGTTTTTGCAAAAGTTACTGGAGAAACTATGTTAGAGGATAACGCGGATATTGAGTGTGATGATGCAGAGGAAGACCATTTGGAACAAAGAACGGCCGATTCAGATTCAGAGCAAGATATTTCTGACACTGAAGAAGAACCATCAATTATCATTTAAGAACCATCATTTAAAGCGTTTTTTAAATTTTTTTAAACTATAATTTATTTTTTAGTTAGGTTTGCCATAAAATCTTGTTTTTAGTTCTTTTAAACTAAAAAGCTTTTAAAAAGTTTCGAGTTTTGTATCTAAATAAGAAACGGCACGTTTCAAGTGCAGGATTAAACAAATAGCTACTACAAGTGCGATCAGTAAATTCTATATTGTGGCGTATGCGCCAACATGAGACATTTTTTGATATCCTGGTTTTTGGTTATCCTGATGAGGACATCAGGACAAAGTCCTCAAATCATTATATTGTCGTCGGTCCTTGATAAGTGAGCAAAGTTTCAGTTTAATCTATGGTCACGGAGTCTATATTAGCTAACGGCAATTCCTATATTAAATTAATATGAATTTATGTTTTAGAACTCTCCGATGAAGATCTTATCGCCAATAACAGTGATTCCCAAAACTTGGCTGTTTTTGTCGAGGCTACAAAAATTAAGCATAACCCCTTGGTAACAGCTAGAAGTATGGCTCATTCAAATAAGCTGAACATCAATTACAATGACATTTATGTTTCGTTATTAGACTCTGATGTAAGTAAAATCTGTATGATATATCGTATTATATATTATGATACAAGTAGCCATAGAGAGGTTTCTAGATTGTAATAAAAACACATTATAAATATGAATCAGCACCTTTTCCTTCAAATCTGGGAATTTCACTGGTGGCTTGAATATTATAGTATTCAAAGTAAAGTTTTATTTCATCACAGTCAAAGACGTCTTCTGATTATATCTGCCGAATTTGTCATGGCGGTGAAAGTATGGATGACTTATTAACGCCATGTCGTTGCCGAGGAACTATAGCCTTAGTGCATCTAAAGTGCCTGGAGAGATGGCTGAAGGAGTCAAATCACAGTCATTGTGAGCTCTGTCAACATCATTACAAGTTAATTAGGGAGCCTAAGTAAGTTTATCTTAATAGAAATAAACCTTAAGACTTAAGAGCATTCTACAGTATAGACCGCCATATTGAGATTAGTAAATTCGCTAAATTTATAATATTGAGCTCTATACTTGTCGTAAGGAGTCTATTTTTGGCAAATAGCTTTAGAATTAAAGTTTACACGGATCTACGTTATTCAAATTTATGTAGAAAAATAAGATTTTTTTTTGAATTTTTTTTTACCAGACCAACTTTGCAGCCTGATTTCCAATCAAATCCATTATTATTCACGTTATGATCAAGGTTTCATAAGCTCGTGAACACCCTTACATTTCTTCATTACTTATGACAACAAACTAAACAATAATGTCGGCTGTCTTTTTAATGCCTATTATGAAGATAACTGGTGACACATCAAATTTGGCAGGATCAGTTATTTTATATAAGAATCGAATAATGATCTCGAAAGCTGAGGTTCTACGATAGGTATCCTAGGTTAAAGTAAAAGCGTTGAGTGAAGAAATAATATTTCCTCACCAAAGATACCTAAACCTAACCTAAAACCACATATTTTAAAACTTTTACCACAACTAAATTTAAATAAACTCATTAAATCCAAAAAATAGTGACTTAAATAATTTTAAAAGGTATTTGGCTAGGACAGTTAGGACAAATTAGATATTCTTTTGATTTACTGAAAAACTGTAATACCATATCTATACTCGGTTTCGGTAATAAATTAAAGTAAGATGAAATGAAGGGGGAAAATTTTTCACTTCAGGAATGTCTTGGGGGTAGTTAGGGCGTAAATATTTTAAAAGTCTCTGCCCCTAGCCCATCCTCTTCAGGATTAATGGGGGTAGAAATGTCCCTTTTTTTTATTTTCGCTTATAACTCAAAAACGATGCCTGCAACGGGGACTTTTACTACATTTAATATCCTAACTACCCTCAACACATTCCTGATGGGAAAAGTTAATTAGCTCCATAGTTGCCCCTTCCATGCATTCTACAATCCCTTTTTGGTCATTCATTTACTATATAGACTATGTTTTGAATGACTGGTATTCCATAAGAAAATTTCCTTTTCGCCCAGCCCCAGTTCTTAATTGGTACATTAGGATAGAAACATTATTAAAACTGTAAATAAAATAATGTAATATTTGTAGGTATGGTATCAGCTGGTCTATTCTAGTATATCTTAGACATCCTGGACCTCACTTACAGGATATCTTATTTGATTTATTGTCATTTGTACTTTATACACCATCAGCAGTTGCATCTACGTACATGCTTATGATGATATGTGAATCTCTAGCCAAGTCAAATATTGTAACTACTGGGACATTTTCATCACATCTCATAGCAATATCTGCAGTCTTTGGTAAGATTTAATTGAGATATTTTATAATATATAAACGTTTGTTGGATGTAATTATAGGGATTCTATTTTTGACGTTGGTTATTTATAAAATATTTTCTAGGTATGGCCGCTATAGACTTTACATATTCATCATGGTTGATGATAACCTTTCAGAAACATATGGAACACTGGAGGGAATGGTATAAGAACACCGCAACATTAAAAGTAGTGCTTCCAAAGATCAAACTTCGGCCCCATAAAACTAAGACAAAATATAAGGAAGATACAGAATCTACATAAATACATAAGTGCAACAGTTATCGTGATTTTTTATTGCCTTATAATTTACCTACTTTCCTAGGTAAATATTTTATTACGTCAAAATTAGGATTGCATTGACAACAAATGTAATTTTGTATTATTATAGAGTACCATTACATTATGTATTTATGGACGTAATTTTTTTGAATTCACAACCAATTGTAACAATATATATAATTTATAGCTGACATACATAATTTACATAACAATACATAATTTATAGCTGATTTTAAAATCTCAAATACAGGCTGCATTAGCAACAGCCTCCATGTTGCAGATATAAGGGTAAATATGGGGTCGGTTGTTCCTATAAAAATTGTACAGCTGTCCTTTTTCTGCATGTAAAAATTGAATAATATGTCTATCTCATTTACTTATGGATTTCGCACATGATTAGACTAATTTTGACTAAGTATATCCCTGATTTTTGGACGTATTTAGGTTTATGGAAGCTAGGTGGAGCTATATTCTTCATGTAAAAGTGAATACCTTAAGAAACATTTCTAATCAGCGTTCAAAGCTGGCCTTCATAGGGGTGGATTTCCCACTAGGTTAAGCAAGCTGCAGCCTAGCCTAACAGCAAATTTTT
>CAXKVY010004857.1:0-18429 GCA_964058915.1 Tetropium fuscum
CTCCTAGTTTACAACATGACACTCGATTATCTTTTGCAGTCTAAAAATAAAAGGAAAGATTATAAAAAATTTATATAAATGGGTTTTTATACAAAAATAAAATTACTAAAAATACCAGTTATTTATAGTGTTATATCATATACTATCCAAATCTTGAAGTTGCCGGTTACGTCACTAATCTACAACATACGGTGTTCGTACATCGTAACTAGCGAGAATAATATCGATCAACGGACGGATTTCTTTTGACTAGCGCCGTATGTGCCTTGCACCGTTTTAAAACTCTGACAGAATTTAGTTATCTTTCAGTTGAATTAACTTTTTCTTCACTTTCAGTGCACTTATGAGCACCACCCGCACTAGGCTGCCATTTTTCCGACGGAAAACGTCACATTGCTTAAACCACGCTCAGTCTCCTGTCTCTAGTCTTCATGATTTTAATATTCAAATGGTAGGTTATATATTATGTTTACGTTTCTCATCGAGGAACGAGTAAAGTTTGTATACATCCGGACAAGTTGTTTCAACACACATTTGACTAGTGCAATACTGATTTGATTCGTATGGTTTATAACTATGACGTAACCGCCAACTTTCAAGATTTGGATAGTAGTAAAGTAATGATCTAACATTGACTGGCCAATTTACCAGAGGTTCTTGCCGAGCCTCCTATTAATATCACTAGTAAGTAATGTATTAGTGCTCATTATATTATTATTAGTGATGCAACAGTTCTGGTTTTTACGTTTACGAATAGTTAATCTATGCGAATAGCAAACTAATAATCTAAAATTAAATAAATTGAAAAATTTTAAACAAAATATTTCATATTCTCTTTTTCAAGTGCACGGTGTTTTAATTTTATCCGACAATGTTAGTTACCGGCATGCACAACAAATACGCACGAGGCTGCTTGCCGTGACTATGAAGCCGCGATCCGATTGTCAGCATGAGCTTGTGCATAACCTGGCATAACTGTTAAAAAACCGCACAAGAATCACAGTTACAGTTAACTGTTTGACAGCAATAATCGTGTATTAACCGTAAAAGTAATCGTTGCATTACTAATTATTATTCTTAGTTATATTACATGAGATTAATGTAGGAAACATTATGCTGATAAACTTACATGTTGACAAAAATCTAGAGCAATATCTAAAACATCTTCTTGTTGATTTGTTGGTGAATTTTGTGATACTGACTGGCATAACTTTGTGATAAATTCAAATTCCTCTCTTAAAACAGATGGCAGAAGACCTGATGTAGGCCCCCATTTTACTAATAACATAAAACATTGAAGAGCTAAAGCATCAAACTCCTTTCCTTCACACATATTTTTTAAAAATCTGAGAAGCACTGGAAATTGAAAATAAAAAATTAGTCAAGGTATTGTGAGAACTTCTTATATACGTACCTAACCAATCATCACTATCCAGCCTTCCTCTACAATTAGAGTTTAACAATATACATTCTTTTAATACAAGTAAAAATGTTTTATCATAGCATGTTTTCATCTTAGAGTCCTTCATACAGCCAATTATATAACCAACTATTTTAGACACGTTTATTAAGTCACTGGCTGAAAATAAGACATTTGAGTTTAGATATCTGTTTTGGTTATATTAACCGATCTGTGATTTCTAATTTTTTGTCAAAACATTTTTACTTCATATTTATATATTTACCTACATTATCAATACTTGTGTACTAGTTCTAAATGCACTATTACCAACACAAAAAAATTACATATAACAGAGGTAAAAATAGGTGTGAGGACTAATAGGGACCAATAGGGAATAATGGGGACTAAATAATAATTATTTAACTATAACAATGCTCACCTTCTTTGGCTGCTAACTTAACAACTTGAAGGAACAATTCCCCATTTAGATTTTTTGTATGAAGTGTACCTTTCTTTTTTGCATCTTCTATACATTTTTCAGCATCCTTAAAAATATTATTTGTTACAAAAAATGTTAGTATGTATGTAGCTCTAGTATGAAGGCTCTAGCATATAGTTAAATGAATAAAAAACTTTCATTATGCATATTAAATATACAAATTATATTAACATAAATGAGGACGAATTTTGGAGCTCCAAGCCAACAAAAATTGAAAAGCTCTCTTTTATATTAACTTAGTAAATTTATTACGGAATCAAATTTAAAAAAATTGCAGCAGTGTATGTTTTAAACAAAGTGGAGAGTGGAGGAGTGGAGGAATGGCCAAATTTTTTTTTAAATATCTCCCAGGCTTGGGCACAAAAAAAGTTTTCCCAATCGATCAGAAATAGTAGTGAGTTGCGAGAATTGTAGAGTATGACTTGAGATGGCAATGTGATAATGTATTTATAACACTGAGCAGTACCTGTATGTAGTACTATTATATGCCTGACATAAGTAATAGTGGTCGAAAGCGCTAATGTGAGTTAGGTCCCACACATTGACATCCCATTGCAAAGATAATGCACAATATCCAGGGTCAACCGCAATGGTAAAAATTGGGAATAAAAATTGGGAACCCAAAATTTTCAAACTGGGAATTGAATGAGAAAAAGGGATTCACTGGTTGCTCAGTAAGTTATCCCATTACCATGTTGTTTACTTTTGTCAAGTTTACTAGGGCCAGTTTATCAGTGCACGGTTAAATCTTCCTGTTACATATCTGCAGTAAACTATAACCGGCTGTTAAAGTAGCTGTTAAATTAAAAAGTGTTTTCCTGCCTTCAATCAACCGGCAATTAGAAAGCCGTCAGCTACATAAAATGGAAAGTTGGCAGCAAGTCAGATGGGATGTACATAATGTTGCCGGAATTACTGATTTGGGGCATATTTAAAGAGTATGTACCTGTTTCTGTTGTGTCATGTATTTTTTAAAGAAAATTATTTAAAAAAGTTAAAAGTAATAGGTATCTTAAGTTATTTTGTAACTAGCAATACGTTTTTAAATACGGTAACTAAAACATTAACATAACATTCATTCCTCAAACTCGTAGACATTTAACTCTTTTTTATGTCACTCCATTTACTCAATATACTTAACTAAAATATGTTATTCGAAAAAGCTATCAAACATAATATTTTATGTTCTAGATTTATTTTTAAGAATTAATTTATAAGAATATCGTTATTTTAATTATAATGAAACAGTTGACCTCTTAAACGAAAGATAATCAAATGGACTCTGAAAAGTTATATTAGCATATCTGATTTAAATGTTGTAAGTGGTTTTTAAAATATAACTAAAACATTAGAGCGACTTACGCAATGCCAAAATTTTCATAAACTTTAAAAAAATCATAAATCGGACAATGTTTATGGTAGAGCAATTATACTCTATTCACTTAAACTTTGCAGTTTTGGGTTGGACTTAGTGGGCCCGATTTACAATGGCAATATTAGTCGTCAAAAATTCACAAAACACAATTAAACAAATATCAAAACACAATTAACAAACATCCAAATGTGACCGATGCTTATGAAATAAAATAAACAATTAAAATAAACAGCACTGCTTTAGGAACTTTTCACTTGTGTAAATCGGCCTGCCATCTATGCCAATCTTAGGGCACATTTGTCCCCTTCTGTAACTACTCAAATTAAATATTTCTGTAGACTACAAAAAAATTCCCCCTATTTTTTTGGTATCTTTTATAGTTTCCGAGTTTACAATTGTTAATTTCTAATGGTTTATTTTATATAATTTGATAAATTTCACACACAAAGTTGTTTAACCTTCTCATTTGAGCAAAAACAACAACTGTCCAAAATTTATTACTATGGTAAATTAGTAGGTAGGTACCTAGTTTTCTTACGATATGAAAAAAAAGGCTTATTTAGGATTACCTGGATTTTGGATATGAAGTGAACAGTATACTATCATGTAATGAGTCTACGCCTGTTGTGGACCTGCAATAGTGACTAACTCCATATATATATATATATATATATATATATATATATATAAATATATATATAATATATATATATATATATATATATATATATATATATATATATATATATATATATATATATATATATATATATATATATATATATATATATATATATATATATATATATATATATATATATATATATATATATATATATATATATATATATATATATATATATATATATATATATATATATATATATATATATATATATATATATATATATATATATATATATATATATATATATACATATATATATACATATATATATATATATATATATATATATATATATATATATATATATATATATATATATATATATATATATATATGTCTTACTTTATAACTGAATTAGAAATGCCGCTGAAAACAGTTATGAGAATGTCAGTTTTTCCTTTTAACCTAGGTACCACAGTCTCTCTAAGATCGATAAATGCATTTTTAATTGGAAAGATACTTGTAGAAGATATAAATGACTGTATGGGTCCACCACTGGTGGCTAGTGGGGCCCTAGTCAATTTGGCTAGACCATTACTGATGAACCCCTACCCTACCAAAACTCTATTTGATCTTTAATTAAATACTTAACATAAAATATACCTTTCTTAAACATTCTTGAACAGCAGAAATCACTTGCGTCCAGGTTACAGAATTATTTCTATTAAGATGTGTTATAACTTCCTCCTTCTCCAGCAGATTAGTTAATCTATCAGCAAATTTTTTCCTATCGGTTACTTTGTGACTCCCTAACTGTACACAACATTCTTCTACATCATTTCTGATATTCATCTTACTCGTTAGTAGTATGTTCCTAGTTCCTACTTCAGCTTCTACTATAAAGTTTGCTTCAGAAATTGGTGGAACTGGAGAGACTTGATATGTATTTGCTAGTTTACGGAAAATATTCCTCTGTTGAATCTCTCGTGACTTTCAACTTTCGCAACACTCTATCATAGTACTACCTTAAAAAATAAATACCAAAATATGTAGACAACATAGAAAACAAGAGTGCAATACAGAAAAAGAGCTGAAATTATAATACCTTACAATCATAATTATTATTAATTACATTACAGAATCAATGTATATTTACGGGTGCCTCAGAATTTTTAACATACCTTTCAATTCTATACACATATAGAAATAAATTTAATATTATAAACATAGAAAATGATACTATTACAATATTTTCTATGTATTATAATTTGGCGGTAGGAATCCTGAGAACCATAGATAAACAGCTGATTTGTCTCTGCAGCTGATCACAATCCGGAATTAATACTGAATTTATCCCGAACATTTCAAATGCGCATGTCATATTCTAAATCAGCTCTAGATTTTTGATAGTCCGCGAACGCACAGCTCTTCTGTGGCGAACGTTTTATGACGTGTTCCCTGTTCAGTTTTCTTGAGTTAGCATTTTAGTCGTTTTGTCAGTGATCTATGGTGATTTTATTTCGTTATGAGTCCAAGGGTTGTTGGATGAATACACAAACTGCGTTTTTAAAATAAAATTTTATATATTTATAGTAGGAATAGTCATTCAACTTTTTCGAAATAGTTAGTTTAGGTACTTTTAAAACCCTGATGACCTCCTCTAAATCGTCACAACACGATTCAAAATGATCAGATATCTTAGAGGTACTTATCAAGGTACCAAATAATGTAATTTAAGCGCCAAAACAGAATTAATTCTTTGAGGTTATATCAATATCCAGTGACGGAATAAAAATGTTGTCATGCACAGTGACATTTATGGCCGAGTGCACCCTACGTGTTAATCCGGGATTATGTTTAAGCCCGACTTATTTTGACACATTTGCACGCAAATATCAAAATGTCAAAATAAGTCAGGCTTAAACATAATCCAGGATTAACACGTACGGTGCACTCAACGATTATAGACTAAACAGGATTGCTTATCCCATAAGCGCAACGTTAGACAAATCTCGTGGCCCTCACCACGCTTTTGACGTCAGCGGATACGTACGGCGTAGGTTCATTGCCCCACCGGTGTATTTCCCGGCGTTTTTGTAGCGTGTCATTTGTACATTAACATCGTGCCTAGAGAAGCCTAGCATCAATTTGGAATCGACCGTTGGCGCAAAAGGATGCCGGCCGTTAGACACTCGACCATTAGACAAACGTTTCTTCTGTGGCCAAAGTTTGTAAATGTCTATGGTAAATTCAGTTTACGGACTTCGCTGTCCAGGGCAGGTTGTAGTCTCATGTAGCACAGAATACTGTGTACTCCATAGATGTATTAATATGTCTATGGTGTACTCTGTGGTTGTAAGATAATATCATAGACAATGGATAATATACGCTGATATATTTTAGGGCTACTGTGAGTGGTATCATAGAAAAAAGATACCCTGATTTCTGTGAGTCGTTGACATTTGTGGTGGTATGACAAGTGTGATCATAATCCGTGTCTTATCTATGATCATAATATGATGACAATACAAAGTTTTCTGGTTTGTTAAATTTGATGTCAGTTAAGTCAGTTTTGTTTTTATATTGTCAAAATTATTTAGTTTATACAAGAATATTTTTGTAATTTTGCAATTAATTTGTTTTCAAATTTACTACATACCTTATTATTTATGTCATCTTGAGATGACAAAACATTACAGTGACGGAAAAGGACGTATAAAATATAACTGATGAAATATGTAGATAAGGAATAAATATATTGAGTCGACAATAAATCGTCCAATTTTTGCTATAATTTTTTCCAAAGAGGCAAAAATGCCGTGTGTTAAATGTATGTCAGATTTTAATTTACTGAACTGGAAAATTAAATGTGGAGAATGCGAGGGCAAATACTGCAATAAATGTTTGAAGAGAAGAGAAGGGTAAAGTTACTTCTAAACAGTTTATACTTGTTTAACATGCTTAATGTGCATTTTAGGGTACTTTACTGTGAAAAATGTCTAATATTGCTGAAGCGTCCACCCGACAGGAGGGAGTTAATGGAATTAAAACCAAAAGACTTACAAGATTATCTTACCAAACATAACATTTCTACATATGGTTTAGTAGGTAGGTAGATAACATTATTGTCGTCTATAATATATTCTACTGGTCATATATATAGATAACAATTTATATTTTGGATTAGAATAACATGTTAATTAGATCGTTTCTTGGAAAATAGTTGCTTCCAATGGTACCGAAGACCGACGAGGGGTGAATTTTTTTTGTACCTAATAATAATATTATACACATCAAGTGGAGGAAACCGTGGAATACAATATTTAGTATATAATAATATATTATACAAGTCTTCCTTTTTTTCTTAGAAAAGCAAGAGTTGGTTGATTTACTGTGTGATAAACATATACCTGAGAAACAAAGAAGAGGTGTTGAAAAACTTACAGCAAACTTTGCAGGCACAGTTCCAAATTTGAGGCCTATCAATGAATTTTTAGGTAAGAACTAATAATAAGTATCTTTTAGATATATAAATATTTCTATATAAGTTCTTATAATCCCCCCATCTTCATATTTTATTAGTGGTATTAATTAGTATAAATTAACTAGCTTGAATTTCACTCATTTGGTCGCTCGTCGGTCTTTGAAAAATGGTTGTTACCTAATAATAGTACACGTGAATTAGACGTTTTAGGAAAAATAATTTATAAACATAATTTTGAGTGTACTTCTTTTCTTCGCAGATTTCTCGTAAACTGTTCATCGGACAAAAAAAGATATCAGAAAGATAATGTGTCATTAAATGTTACACAAAAAAGGTCCTATTGACCTCTCCGCTAATCCCCACCCATAACCCGCAAACAGCGTTCTAAGTCGGGGGCAGTTTCTAGCCTACACGCAAAAATGCGACTTCCATAGCGAAAATATCGAAACTGGCACTTAAATCAACTAAATCACTTAAATTAACACGACATTATTCGGTAATTTTAAATGTTTGTAATGTTCAATAAGGTAATGTCCCATTTTATTTTTATTGCATAAAAATGTTCTACCATACTGAAAAATAAGATATGCAAAATATGACGTCTTAATTGCCAATAATAAATTTGTTATAAATTATTAAAGTCTCAAGGAGACCGATTGAGTCGGCTACAGGAGATCCCAGCAACGACTGCTTGATTTCATAATTCATTCAGACCCTTTCTGGCACAACGCCTACCGAATATTGTAGTTTGTGACGTCACAGTTGTTTGCGGACCTTTTCAATTTTATCGCTGTTTAGATCTTTCATACTGATGGCGCGGAATTAGAATCATGTTTTTTGTGAAGTACACGTTTTATTACAACGTTACGCTATGTTTTTTTAATGTTATCTTAATATTTAAAATTTTAGTCATGTTCCCTATTATTAGCAGTAAATGATTTTTTATTATTTGCTAAACTGATGTTTGTTATTTATTTGCTTAATTCTATGTTTGTCTTCTTAATTCTACTCTTGAAATTCTTCTTGCTTCTTCTGCAAAATACCTTGGTTTCTCCTTAAAACTATTCCGAATATCTGGTAATGTTAGAACCTGATATTCTCCTCCTAACTATTTTTCTGGAAAACACAGGTAATGCTAGAACCTGTTGATACTGAGTGTTCACCTGATTATGGACGATTTAGGAGGCTAAATCGATTTCGTGAATAAAGCGTTGAAACGCACTCGAAATTTCTTCAAATTCACTTTCACGAATCCTATTGACTGCGCCACTTATGTTTCGTAAATCAGAAACTTGGTTTTTAAAAACAATATTTATTTCCAAAACACAAATTTTGACTTGCAGACCAAAAGAACCGTTAAAGGCGAGAATAATAATGAACAATGAATGCTAGCAATGGGCAAGACTCGATCTTGTCAGCTATGTAATTAGTTTTAATAAATGCTGTTTCAAGCACTCCGTGCCTCGAAGTGGATATGTAACTTTTGCCTTAAATGTTTTTGTGACTATTTATACGTTATTGGTTATTACTTCATATAATGGATAAAAAAGCCAAACTAAATATTTCTGTTACCTATAAAAACTGGGACTACTTTGTACTGTTATCACTACCGGTACCTAATAGTAATCTGATAAGATATGATTAATAATTTTATAAATCTTACTTGTAAACAGGTGATCGAACCAATATTAGTTTGTGTTTATGATGTTAAATTAAAATAATGTGCATTTGCTGGAGTGTATTCTGTTTCTCCCTAAATGGCCAACATGAAGGTATTCTTTTAATAATGTTCACAATATTTTGGGATTGAAGGTGTATTAAAATGTAAAAGGTGCGGTAAAATTACCTTTCTATCATTATAATTTACTTCATCACCCTAGATTATAAAGGATTGGGACAAGTAATTTATGAAGACTAAAGTGTTTGTTTATACTTTGTTGAAGCCACTTCTGTATCTCTGAATAGGCTTTCTAAATTGCATAACAATTTCAAATAATATACAAAATATCTAAAATATTTTTAGTTTCTTTATCAATGTTCAATAAGACATTGACAATTAGATAGAATAAAAATTCAAAATATACAGAACGAAGTAGAGTCCGCACCAGCATTCTCTGCATGTATACGGCGCAATATACACAGTAGTATAAGATTCGTTCTCACTTAAAAACTCAGAAATCATTTAATATTATAAGTATATTAGATTACAGTATAAGTATATTAGATTACAGACATAAGATTAAAGACATAAGTTTTTCTTTTATTATTGTTTTAAATGATTTACTGTTTGAAACTATTTATTGTTTTTGTTTTGTAGAACTTATAACGAGTTCTTTTATGTAATGTGCTATGTTAACTTGTCTTATTTTTCTTTGGTCATTAAGTTTATTAAGGCAATTTAGAATCGGTCATCACCAACGAGACCCGGTCAAGGACAACCAGGCCCAATCCGAGACAGCCACCAGTTCCTAGGCATCGAGCTCCGCCACCACCCGAAACCTCACCTACAGCTAATCAATCACCTACATTCACCCAGCCAATATTTACACATCAACCGACAACCTCATCGTTTTCAGAGCTGCATGAAACTACTAGTTCAATTAAGGTTAGTATCTTGTTTGTGTAGTGCAGAGTGAAATTGTAGTCAATTTTACTTTCATTTGTAATAATTTACGCTATATTTTAGTAAAAAATTATTCGTGTGATGTTTTCTATTCGTTGAGGATTAATTTATTTTTTTATTTATTTATCTATTAATTGACCAAAGCCCAACAGACATTAACTTATTATTTAATAAGAATTCTATGTTAGGAGGAGGTGAAAACAGGAAGCCCACTACAGGCTAAATATCCTAATATAGAAGATTTTGGTAGCGCTGAGGAGTTGCAGACTCTTTCATCAAAAGATTTAAAGATCTTGCTAACGTTGAATAGGGTGGATTTTAAGGGGTGTGTAGAAAAATCGGAACTCCTTGAAAGGGCGGAAAGACTATGGGAGGACAACACAGAAAATAAGAAAGGTGAGAGTTAACACAGCATAATATCAAAATGAGTGTTGGTTAGTTGCCGTCATATGCAATATTTCTCGCTACGTAATCACAAAGTTTGGTTGCAATATTACTTTAATTAATTATTTAGTGATGCAACAATTTCCATTTTTACTATATGATTATGATTAGCAAAATAGTAGTCATCATGCGATTATGAATACAATAATTATTAATGAAATGATACAAAATGAACTTGAAACTTTTAAATCATATGATTTCCGAATAGTGCAGGAAAGCTCGAAAAACGGGCTGAGAAAACATTTATAAATTGATAATAATAATTTTTAATCAGTATTTTAATTATTTGAAAGTATTGTATTTTTACATTGTACTTATTTAGCTATGGCTATTAATAAATATTATTATTATTATATTGACCTGACTTTATATTGTTTTTCTTTTCAGAAATGCCAGAAAATTTGCCTCTGCAGGAATTATGTAAGTTGTGTATGGATGCACCGTTGGACTGTGTCTTGTTGGAATGCGGGCACATCGCAACCTGTACAGATTGTGGTAAAAAATTAGCGGAATGTCCAATATGTAGACAGTATGTAGTCCGGGTAGTTAGAACGTTTAAGGCTTAGAAATTATTTATAAAATTATCTTCATATATTTGTATTTTATTATTATTACATGTGATTTTTTATACAGCCGTATTGGTGATAGTTTATTAGGAGAAAATGATCATTAGCAATTAGGAAAGTGAAATATTAAAATAAAGTTTAAATTGTAAAACTATTACTGTTATTCAAAGATTATTATCTCTAAAATTGTTATATATTATATTATCTTTCTCTAGTAGAAAAAATTGTACTCACCAGCATATTATATTGCTGGGAGAAATAAATAAACTTAGTATAACTGTTATTGTTCTCATTGCTTACTAACATATTACTTTAGTGTCATATTTGTCATCTTCCGTCACTTCATCCTTCACATCAAAATTTTAGTTATAAAAATATGGAAAATGAAACTAAACAACCAAGAAAGGATATTTTTGTTACAATAATTTTAACGGAGTCAACTTCCAGTTTATTAAATTTAGATCTACCACACTTAGAAAATGTCCACCCTGAAAATTCCCAAATCTGCCTAATTACTCCAAGTGAGTTTAGTTATTTCCAAAAGCAGCATGAGAGAAGTGAAAATATGTTGGTTCGGGCAAATATTGCTGGTTCAAGTAAAGAAAATAACGCAGAAATAAAAAATGTTGAAGAGATTTACTTAAAAATTTCTTCGGATGTAGCATTATTTTCTACTAGTAATTGTTCGTCATCTTCTTATATAGATGGTAAGTCAGAAAATAATATTTATATTATCCGACATTTATTTATTCGAAGATATTCTCTTCATAAGCCATTTTTTGTGATATCTGAGACTTCAGATATCCATTATTTCATTATGAGTAGATTCATCCCCTAAAATAAATGACAAAAATGTTACAATAGATCTGGAAAACAAAATTATTTACAAATCTCATGTTTTAAAGTGGTGTCAACGTCCTGCATGTATAGTTGTTCCTTAACCTTCCGGAACACGCGCTTGGACTCATAGTCCGTAGACATTTAAATTTAACTGTCGTTTCGAAATTTGTCGATCTCAGTAGCTTTCGAGCGTGTACGCTGATGTGTATTAGTGTGCAGTGTGAACTCAAACTTGACTGAGTAATTAGTGATGGCAGACTGAGAATGCCGGGCTTGTAAATTTGCCACAGTGACGAAATTTTTTAAAATTTTTCCGATTGGAAACAACAAAGATTTTTATTAATTTTTTTAAAGTTTAGTGTTTAGTTAGCTTCTGGGGAGGGGAAGGAAAGGGTTACATGAGCGGATGCGCGATATTTTTTCATCAAATAATTAATGTGTTCTTATGAAAAAGAGCAGGAGTTTTTGCAAAAGTTACTGGAGAAACTATGTTAGAGGATAACGCGGATATTGAGTGTGATGATGCAGAGGAAGACCATTTGGAACAAAGAACGGCCGATTCAGATTCAGAGCAAGATATTTCTGACACTGAAGAAGAACCATCAATTATCATTTAAGAACCATCATTTAAAGCGTTTTTTAAATTTTTTTAAACTATAATTTATTTTTTAGTTAGGTTTGCCATAAAATCTTGTTTTTAGTTCTTTTAAACTAAAAAGCTTTTAAAAAGTTTCGAGTTTTGTATCTAAATAAGAAACGGCACGTTTCAAGTGCAGGATTAAACAAATAGCTACTACAAGTGCGATCAGTAAATTCTATATTGTGGCGTATGCGCCAACATGAGACATTTTTTGATATCCTGGTTTTTGGTTATCCTGATGAGGACATCAGGACAAAGTCCTCAAATCATTATATTGTCGTCGGTCCTTGATAAGTGAGCAAAGTTTCAGTTTAATCTATGGTCACGGAGTCTATATTAGCTAACGGCAATTCCTATATTAAATTAATATGAATTTATGTTTTAGAACTCTCCGATGAAGATCTTATCGCCAATAACAGTGATTCCCAAAACTTGGCTGTTTTTGTCGAGGCTACAAAAATTAAGCATAACCCCTTGGTAACAGCTAGAAGTATGGCTCATTCAAATAAGCTGAACATCAATTACAATGACATTTATGTTTCGTTATTAGACTCTGATGTAAGTAAAATCTGTATGATATATCGTATTATATATTATGATACAAGTAGCCATAGAGAGGTTTCTAGATTGTAATAAAAACACATTATAAATATGAATCAGCACCTTTTCCTTCAAATCTGGGAATTTCACTGGTGGCTTGAATATTATAGTATTCAAAGTAAAGTTTTATTTCATCACAGTCAAAGACGTCTTCTGATTATATCTGCCGAATTTGTCATGGCGGTGAAAGTATGGATGACTTATTAACGCCATGTCGTTGCCGAGGAACTATAGCCTTAGTGCATCTAAAGTGCCTGGAGAGATGGCTGAAGGAGTCAAATCACAGTCATTGTGAGCTCTGTCAACATCATTACAAGTTAATTAGGGAGCCTAAGTAAGTTTATCTTAATAGAAATAAACCTTAAGACTTAAGAGCATTCTACAGTATAGACCGCCATATTGAGATTAGTAAATTCGCTAAATTTATAATATTGAGCTCTATACTTGTCGTAAGGAGTCTATTTTTGGCAAATAGCTTTAGAATTAAAGTTTACACGGATCTACGTTATTCAAATTTATGTAGAAAAATAAGATTTTTTTTTGAATTTTTTTTTACCAGACCAACTTTGCAGCCTGATTTCCAATCAAATCCATTATTATTCACGTTATGATCAAGGTTTCATAAGCTCGTGAACACCCTTACATTTCTTCATTACTTATGACAACAAACTAAACAATAATGTCGGCTGTCTTTTTAATGCCTATTATGAAGATAACTGGTGACACATCAAATTTGGCAGGATCAGTTATTTTATATAAGAATCGAATAATGATCTCGAAAGCTGAGGTTCTACGATAGGTATCCTAGGTTAAAGTAAAAGCGTTGAGTGAAGAAATAATATTTCCTCACCAAAGATACCTAAACCTAACCTAAAACCACATATTTTAAAACTTTTACCACAACTAAATTTAAATAAACTCATTAAATCCAAAAAATAGTGACTTAAATAATTTTAAAAGGTATTTGGCTAGGACAGTTAGGACAAATTAGATATTCTTTTGATTTACTGAAAAACTGTAATACCATATCTATACTCGGTTTCGGTAATAAATTAAAGTAAGATGAAATGAAGGGGGAAAATTTTTCACTTCAGGAATGTCTTGGGGGTAGTTAGGGCGTAAATATTTTAAAAGTCTCTGCCCCTAGCCCATCCTCTTCAGGATTAATGGGGGTAGAAATGTCCCTTTTTTTTATTTTCGCTTATAACTCAAAAACGATGCCTGCAACGGGGACTTTTACTACATTTAATATCCTAACTACCCTCAACACATTCCTGATGGGAAAAGTTAATTAGCTCCATAGTTGCCCCTTCCATGCATTCTACAATCCCTTTTTGGTCATTCATTTACTATATAGACTATGTTTTGAATGACTGGTATTCCATAAGAAAATTTCCTTTTCGCCCAGCCCCAGTTCTTAATTGGTACATTAGGATAGAAACATTATTAAAACTGTAAATAAAATAATGTAATATTTGTAGGTATGGTATCAGCTGGTCTATTCTAGTATATCTTAGACATCCTGGACCTCACTTACAGGATATCTTATTTGATTTATTGTCATTTGTACTTTATACACCATCAGCAGTTGCATCTACGTACATGCTTATGATGATATGTGAATCTCTAGCCAAGTCAAATATTGTAACTACTGGGACATTTTCATCACATCTCATAGCAATATCTGCAGTCTTTGGTAAGATTTAATTGAGATATTTTATAATATATAAACGTTTGTTGGATGTAATTATAGGGATTCTATTTTTGACGTTGGTTATTTATAAAATATTTTCTAGGTATGGCCGCTATAGACTTTACATATTCATCATGGTTGATGATAACCTTTCAGAAACATATGGAACACTGGAGGGAATGGTATAAGAACACCGCAACATTAAAAGTAGTGCTTCCAAAGATCAAACTTCGGCCCCATAAAACTAAGACAAAATATAAGGAAGATACAGAATCTACATAAATACATAAGTGCAACAGTTATCGTGATTTTTTATTGCCTTATAATTTACCTACTTTCCTAGGTAAATATTTTATTACGTCAAAATTAGGATTGCATTGACAACAAATGTAATTTTGTATTATTATAGAGTACCATTACATTATGTATTTATGGACGTAATTTTTTTGAATTCACAACCAATTGTAACAATATATATAATTTATAGCTGACATACATAATTTACATAACAATACATAATTTATAGCTGATTTTAAAATCTCAAATACAGGCTGCATTAGCAACAGCCTCCATGTTGCAGATATAAGGGTAAATATGGGGTCGGTTGTTCCTATAAAAATTGTACAGCTGTCCTTTTTCTGCATGTAAAAATTGAATAATATGTCTATCTCATTTACTTATGGATTTCGCACATGATTAGACTAATTTTGACTAAGTATATCCCTGATTTTTGGACGTATTTAGGTTTATGGAAGCTAGGTGGAGCTATATTCTTCATGTAAAAGTGAATACCTTAAGAAACATTTCTAATCAGCGTTCAAAGCTGGCCTTCATAGGGGTGGATTTCCCACTAGGTTAAGCAAGCTGCAGCCTAGCCTAACAGCAAATTTTTGGGGGAACCAACAATTTTTTTGCCAATATTAGAATTATTTGTATGTATCAGTGGGAATTACCCATGCCTCCGAGCTCCCGCATCATTGCCATCATCTTTGGTTGACCTGGCCTTGGGTTGAGCTCTTCCTTACATTTTTCAGATGCGTTGCCATCTGAAATTCATTGTGCACTCGGTTAATGGGGCCCGCATACACCAAAGGGAATTTGGAACGATTTGTCCTGTGTCTAGATCAGCCAGATCACACATTTATTTTTGCCAAATATCAAGTCATTGCGGGTATGTCAGTGCAGTTAATGGTGAGTCCTCTTTAACCCTTCAATATAGGTAACTGTGAGCTACTGCGCCCCGTGAACAAGGCATTTTTGGTCACTACGTAAATGCACGTCAACTGTTCCTGCCACAACACCTCACCATCTAGATATGTTAGCAAATAACCTACCACTTGCAATACTACTGTAATTCTGTAGTAATACTAAGGAAATCAGTTCGAAAACAACTAGGGGACTGGAGGAGCGTTCAGATATTGTAGGCATGCTAAAAATCCAGAAGGGATTTGTTGTGTTAATAAATACAATGTTCAAAAAAGAAGAAAAATTATACTCATGACTATGTATCTGACAAATTTGAGAAAATAAAACATAAAAATATTATATTTAGTTCGTTTAATAAAAAAAAAACAATTTCAGAGGACCATATGACTGAAATATTGAAAATTTACACATACCTGCAAAACAGTATATTTATAAAATTTGTACAGATAAAATTAAACAATAAATACACAATTCGAAACTAAGTGTACTTACATTAGTTATAATAACATAACAATTAAGAAATATCATACTGCTGGTTGATACCACTTAATTTCACTACCCAAACAGCCACTAACCAGTTGATAGTGTGTAGGACTAAATTTGCAAGAGACAACTATGTCTCTGTGATAATCATTCATTTCGACTATGGTTTCAAGTTGCCTAGGATTATCAGGAACACACATTGATAATTCTTGACAAGAATCGTTAAATGCTAGTAATCTTATGCCTTTATCGTATGGCGAGCATACGATCCTACCATCAGTAGAAAAACATAGTTCTTTAATATACCCTTTACCTACATTCTTTTCTTTAATATAATGTGTCATTCGTGGCAAAGTTGTAATAATTTTATTGCGTTGCTCTGGGTGCTGCTCAAAATAAGCATGATATGAAGAATTTCGCCCTATCAGACCACTATTCAATATTCCCATTGTGGGTAGTTGAGAATTTTCCCACGTATTATGTGATACTTGACTAGGATTCCTGTTATGATTGTTGTACTCATCTAATGGAATATACCCGACCCATAGGTCGGTCGGTCTTTGATTGGTTGGTTCCTCTTCCTCTACTGGGTCTGGTTGCTCCGGAAGTACTTCCTCTATGTAAGTGTAGCAATTGTCATAATCACGGGGATCTCGATTTTGTATGTCATGTATGGTTGTCCACTAAGAACAAAATTTAAAATATAAAAAATATGCTTTTTATTACTTGTACGCTGATAATTTTCAATTTAAGACCCTGAGAAATTCAGCATTGTATCTCAACTGCATCAAATGTATTAAATTTAAAGATTCTAACATAATGGAAGCCCCAAGATAGATGTAATAGATGTGATTTGGTCTTATCAATACCAGATTAGAAAATAAATTTTAATTTAATTATTATTTATACCGATCTGGCACTTCTGGCAAGTGGAGACTTTGAGTCGATGACTACATGCTACAGAATAGGACAATATGGTAAAATAATGTACTGAGAAGAAAACAATATATCGACAGTGATGCAGAGGTGAGTTTATGTTAGAGCGTCCATCAAAAGAAAATATAGTAGAAAGAGACGTAAACGTATAGCATACAACGACAATAGGGACAATGTAGTGCAATAAATCTATTACTTTCCCGTACATTATTTTACCATTTCTGTTCCCTACTATCTCACGGAAACATTCACCCATGATTTGAACTTGCCGAATCAGTAGAAACCTTTTTAAACTGTAGTTTCATAACAGTTTACAGTTTCATAACAGTTCAAGTAGATAATGAAATTTGCAGAAAGGATACAAATTTATATAAAGGGTTATAAAAACAATTTTGCGGGCTTCTAAAACAGTACTATGTGTTACTGAAATTACAAAGGTAAATGTTAAAATTCTCATATTTTAAAAGATCCTGTGTTTTTATATGCAACAGTGATTGTTGAAATAATAGATTTAAGTGAATATCAAAATCTATCGGTAAAATTATAATCAGCTAAAAACTTTTTTACCCAGAAGGGGTGATTATTCTTAAACAGTATTTACAGTTCAGGATAACATAAAACTATTAATTTGCGATTTTTATGAGAACACTTTTTCATGACTGGATATGGTTCCAGTTTTCTGTTTCACTATGACCATGTATACACGATACACACATAACCCAGTCAGCATGTGTAAATGCTTTAATTATATTTATATTTTTTAACAATTTTTATTAATATATTTAAAAAACTACAAAGATTAACGTACATACCTCCTCATTGTCACCAGCATTTATATTTCTTGAAACTGCACACCACCCATGCGGATGTATTTGCAGAGAACTGATGACTTCGGCTTTATTGGGAAAATCGTCAATAAACTCGATACGATTTCTTTTTCTAGTTGGTGAAAATAAATAATTATATACTCCTCCCACAGGAAAACATTGGCCATTGCTTTGCATTAGTCT